>JAAAKM020004421.1:0-11720 GCA_010016025.2 Alatinidae sp. Z8VKAUB7J3 | reverse complement strand
GACGTGCGACAGTGCTGCTTTTTCTTCTTCATCAAAAATCTAACTCGAAACTTACAAACTTGTGGTTTTATAATTAAACAAATACAAAACAAAAGGGTTATTGTTCTACATCGGAAGTTGCAATGGTTAATTTAATGAGGCATGTCTTTGAAATTTTCTATGACGTCAATGTCTGTCACTACAGTGTAAGCTCCCAATGGGGCTTCAGACGAAGCCCAGAGAAACTCTTGCAAATTTTTCTTACACAATTCTATTCTGGGGCCATTTCAGAAGCATCTACAGACCGGCAAACAAAACGTTGGCGCAAAAAATGATCTCTGAATACTGTGCAGCCACGCAGACAGTCAAATCTTGATTGCGGGAGGGCAAATTAAAAAATGACCCCTTCCCTCTCATTCTTTCTTTCAAGCCTACCCACCACGACTTTGTTGGCTGGAGAAATTTTGAATTTTTATACAGTTTCGATTGGAGAGACTTTAGAGATTTACTTATTTTATCTCAGCTAACTGGGCTAGACATTACGTAAGTGAATTGAAATACGCAAGTGATCCATCGTTTGATCGCGGTAAAAAATTTTCGGGAGGGAACGTGGGCAAGTTTTACCTGTTGGGCGGGCACTGCGCCCCCCTTTCCCGCCCTTGACTGCGAGCCTGATACCATGAAATTGATCAGGTATTCTACCACATCAGCGACGGGGCAAGGATGGGGGAGGCAAGTAGGCTGGGTTCAAACTTATTTTTTCACATTCCACTAACGTGCCTATTGTCGTTGTGTGGAAAGGGGTGTTTCGTGCCGATATGCATATCTTGCTGTGAAGGCGACACAATGTCTGTCGCAATCAATTTCAAATTTGATTAAGCTGAAGAGTGCTCACGGAAAAATTGAGGTTTGGCAAATATATAGGGGGAATGGCCCCCTCTGCCACCGCTCCCCCTTCCCTGAACGTAGGGCAGAGCATAGAACTTCAACATCATTTTAAAGTATTAAAATAACTAAAACCGCTATTAAAATACAGATAGGAAGACAGTTAAAAGTAATCCTATCATTCACTATTTGAGCTTCGCCCTAACTATGGTGTGATTTTGATAATCCTGTTATAATTAGATTAATGGCTTGTGTGCATCGGCACTCCACTGATATGAAAAGGGGAATCATGGCTATCGTGTCTATATTCAAAGACGAGGGGATGAATGAAATTTTTCATGACTCATGACTTTCCCCTATCGGTTTTTCTCTGAATTTCAAACTTGTGTTCAATAGGTCTTAATCATTTTCCCGCCGGTTTGCACAAATCATCGGCCGTTATTTCTATCCCTACAATGACTAATTGATACATTTGTTGTAGTTTGGGTTCAATAGCAAAACGTCTTTTGATCCATTTTTATAATCTATTTACTTCTAATCCTGTTGAATTGCTTACATTCAGTTGTGCTGTGCTGTCTTACTATCTGATGGCAGTAGCGGCTTATTCTGTTGACATTTGCTTAGAACATTCTAGGAGTTTACAGAATATCATAGAATGTTAAAGAAGGTTACGGAATGTCACGGAACATTTTAGAATATAGGAGAATGTATTAAACTGATCCATTGTTAAATAAGATCGCTATTGTAGAAGGTTCAAGAAGGTTCTAGAATATTGTAGAATGTTCTGGACAGTCCTGGAAATACAAAGAATAATTAAAAATCATCTCATAATATGACTATATCCCAGTCTTCTGTTTTTGAATTTGTCAAAGTTTCCCCTGTAATGACTCACAAAATAAATCTAAATTACCTTTCGTGTTACGAGATAAGAAAGGATTACTTTAATAAATAATTAGTTAAAAGGACTGTTCAAGAAAACGTTGATGTCTTCACTGGATGGCAAGATGGCAGCCCTTCCGATGAAGTTACATGGTGCAAAGAAGCGGGTGTCCAAAATTTTGTAGATCTGAATGTCAGCGTTCACAGGTGGAAAATGTTATTAACTCCTTAGTCTGGTTGTTATAGGTTCACCCTGTGATTGGGTCGCACCAACGGGAGCTGAGGGCTTCAACCGTCCACCTCCTTGTCAAGTAATGTTTTCTTTGCCAAAGACAACGATGAAACACTCAAACATGCAACAAAATAGTAAAAGAAGACTTCCATGTCTTTCCCTAATTTCTCAAAGGCGCCAAGTCCTCTCTAAAGATCGAATAGAATCAGAAGACACATTGTTACTATCTCTCAGCCCTTCACTTTTGATTTCGTGGCGCCGCGCCCTGGGGGAACGAGTTTTACAGGTGAAATTGACAACGTTCATAGAAATAATGAACTAATAATGATTTTAAATTAAGTAATGTTATACAAAGCGGAGCTTCAATGCTAAAGGGCTTCGTTCTCGAATAATTCTGCGACGTTTCAGATATCCTTCACGTTGACATTGATTCTTGCCTCATATGAGTTGATCGCCTACACTTTACCCCCTCCTCCTACTCTACTGTCTCGGAATGTACTGTTTTGATATCAAGGGTTTTTCAGAATAACGTTGGGAAAAAACGACAGTTGTTTTATAAGAACGAGTCTCTACTATACTTGATTTAAAACGGTTTGAAAGAACATATGGCGCTCTACAGTTAAAATATGGTAGACTATTTATGAAAAAAGTTTTCTCAATAGATTCGGGGAAGCAAGTTCACGGACAAAGTGGTTCATGATCTGTCACCATAAACACAGGCATAATGCGGGTGGGGAGGGGCTACGCCTCCCACGTGTAAATACCGACTACAATTTTTGGTAGTTGTATGACTTTCTTCTATTAAGTAGCCCATTCCATCAAAAATTAAGGCCATGATTAATCTGGTCCTGTCGGTGATTTAAGTGCTTCAAAGCCAGTTAAGAGAAAAAGTATCCCCATTAAAAAAGTTTTTTTGCTTTATGAACATCGAGAAATACTGCATGAAACTGCATAATCAACGTACACTTTTCTTTGCAAGCTTTTTTCATAGAATACTCCTTAGAGCACAAATGGTTAGATATAATAAAAATGGAACCAACACAACATAACACCCAACTGTGTGTTTAAAATAGCCAATCAGAGTTTTGACAGCCTGAATGATAGTATTTTGGAACCAACCAGTGTCTGATAGCTCAGTATAAATTGACCAAAAAGGCCCAATCAAAATACAAATTCTTTATGAGGATTCTTTATAAAGGTTTATGAGGATTGATTCCAAAACAGACACATGAAATGTAGACCTAAAAGAGACTTCCTATTGAGCCGAGGTAGCATCTGATCGGAACGGGAAATCGTCGCGCTTGCATCCACTCGCGGCCACCAACATGACATTCAGCGGAAAGTCGTGGATCTACAATGGTGGTAGTGGTGGTGGTGCACGTTAGCAAATTGAGCACGAGTTGTTATCACACAATAGAACACTAACGCAGGACATTATCTACGACACAACCATTTTATTTCCCCGTGTAATCTAGCTACATTGGAAGCATATGCCGCTGCTTTCCTCATTCCATGTTTCACAGACAGAACTAGATGGTCTACTGCTGATTCACATCCACGGTTCTACCAAACAGAAAGTTTGAAAGCTAAAACATATTCAAAAGTTTAAACGTTTCCACAAATACCTGGGTGGTGAATTCGTTGCCCTACTCTGTGTTTCAAGAAGCCTTAATTCATCCCCGTAATTCCTTACCCCCATTCGGTAAACTTTTCAGAGAGTGTCAAGTCGTCACCCTAATGCCCTGTCTCCACAGTTTTTGACGAGCCTGTAGACATGACTATAATTTTCTCCCTTTGCTTGAAATAGGACATCAGACGTTTTCTGTTACTTCCAATTTTTATGAATTTTGAACTTGCTGCTGAACTAAGAGTATCCACAAATAATCAACACGAAATGTTCGAAGGCAAGAAATCATCAATTTTGGAACTTCGGCGTGAATTCTGTCTTATCTAAGAATTATATCAATAGTTACGCCTTAATAAGGAAGAGGACGTAATATCTGAAGCTATTTCCCTATTTAGACGATGTAAACAATAACATGTTTGCAAATTTTTCGGGTCTTGCAGTTGCTTTCCTTCACTGCACTTCAATTCACTTTATTCCTTCATTTCGTCATTTTTAGTATCATAATGAGAACGCAATAAAAATTATGATTATATTATTTCGCTACTTCCCGACCCAATGCTACTTGAATGCCATATATAAACCGTATCGAGACTCGGTACCGTAAGCCACCTGCTCAAACACGCACGTCCTACAGATTTGGGAAAACCAATGTTCCATCCACAAAGCAAGGTACTTACTTACATTGATTGGTTCTATATAAAGTTAATGCAACGTTGAGCTTTGTGGAGAAGATGAGTTCTCATTGTCTAGCCCTTAGATCATGTTTACTCGTTACTATCAAACCACAAATAATAAAATATTCTGCACAACGGACACTATTACTTTACTTTAAAGTCAAATGTATTTGCTGGTTCTTCGCTTCAAATTATTGGCGGGGTAAGAATAACAGCAGCTGGGATTTTAGGGAGGGGGGGGGGGGGGGCAGGCATTACTTTCAACAGATGAAAATGCCTTATACTTAAAAGTTGGTTCCTTGATATATTTCGTGCACCAATTACTGCCAAAATTATGCCAGTTACAGTTTTTAGAACGTAACGAACAGTGAAATGCAATAAACTATAGTTGTATTAAATTGGGGGTCCAACCCGCGCAAGGAAATTAAATAAATTCTAAATAATCTACGTGCACTTATGGTCACAATACGTACTAGATTCGAACGTCAGTCAACACTTTACCCGACGGTTTAGAAAAGAAGCAAACTAATCAACAACCACTGAGTACTCTTCCTCGTTAGCCATCATTGTCCAAGTAAACGTCCTCCGTGTAGGGGCCCCTTTCTCCGAAATAACGCCCCCTGCTTTGATCTCTTCGATCTACTGAGACTCCTGATGCCCACTTTCCACTAGTGGGACTCCTCTCTTATCCATAAAATCTTCACAGTATGAATGTCCTTGACCATGTTCGTGTCATGCCTTGTGCGTAGCAGACTTTACCCTGATGGTTTTCGCGTTCCTAGCTGGGCATTTTCCTCCCTGCCTTGGACGGCAGCCCTTAAGAAATGCGAGAATAAAAATAGTATGTTTAAATATTGGAGTCAAAGTATCTTAAAGTATAACTGCAAAGTATCATTTAATGCTCAAGTCTAAGCTATACTTCTGAAGGCAGGGTTTTGACGCGAGCATGCACAACTACGAATGCAAATACAACCACACTTGTAAACGCAACGACGCATACACATGCAGACACGTGTTTACACGCAGGCACAAATATAAGGGACCAAAAATGAAGTTACGCTTCATCTTAAGCCATGGGCGAACGGCCAAAGGGGCTGAGGGGGCTGCAGCCACCCCAGTTTGTTAAAATGTTATATATTTTCGGGCACATTTTTTCCAATTCAAAGTGGCGGTAGTATACCCTACCCCCTTCGATTCAACTGTCTGCAGAACCGTCGATTCATCTCCTAATAATTTTCGGGCTAAGGAGCACTTTTTCGGGAAAATAATTCACAGCCCCTTCCTTCCCACCCCCCCCCCTTTAATATTTTTCGTCCATTGCGCCTATGTCTTAAGCACATCTTGCTTGATACTGCCAATAGTTTGGACATTCTTACATCGACATATCGAAGACAATGAATCGTTGCAACCACGTAACCAAGGTCCTTATCACCTCACGAGCGTTTCCGATTTACCTGTTTATACATATTAAACGATGCCCGTTTATAGAGGCCTGGGAACAAATGACCATTGAATGAGCTTCACCGCAAGAATCAACGTTAAAGTCAGCCCTGTTAGTTGCACACTGAACTTCCTTCTGAAAAGTGTAAAGTACAAATCATATCGATTAACATGTTAAAGTATTGGCAGCCCAAACCATTCTAAGATGAAAACTATTGATAATTATTCAGAACACTACAGAAGACGAGGGCTGAAACACCAAGATGTCGCACAAATAGATTTCTTTACTTTTATTGTTAACCAAAATTTGATGGAAAGTTATTAGATATTTAAGTTCTTTGTACTATCTGAGAGTACCAGGCGTTGCCTGGGTTAACAATGTAGCACAAACTCCTTTTATAACTAACGTACTTCTTTCTTGTTGCTTTCATATTTCACATAACAGAACAAATTTTCAGTATTCTTACGCAGTTGTAAAATATTAGCACGAACTCCAGGTCTCATTGCTTGCATATTCCATATGTATGAACATATTTGAAAGTGCACTGACTGCTATTTCAAAGTTAAACTAACAACGTAAAATGGGTCTCGGTGCGCCTTCCTTGAGTACGTTCTTGACTGTCAAATGACACATCTTTGCTAACTTCCAATAACCTGGTGCTATAGACCGTCCCATCTCTGCACTTACAGGCCACAGCCCTCCCGGGAAAGCAATAGTGCAATAAAAGTCAATTAATAGACTTTACAGAGACTCTGTTGCAACTGACCAAACTGAGGTCTAGAATTTAGTTTTCGCTGTCCACGAGAGACGCCTGGGTCTGTCAGGCGATGGCTTGAACTGTTGTCGAGAAGCACGAACTCACAACCACATTGTCCGTGCATAAAAAGCGGCAGGTCGTCCGCTCTGTAGCTAATGCAGGAAATTAAGCACTCTAAATTTATCTCAACGTTGCCAGATTGGGTGACTTATCTGGAGTTTTGCTTGCTAACATTAATGTCAGTGTTGCTAGATTTGGCGACTAATCTAAGAATTGCGCTCGCTAACTTTAGCTCAGTTTTACCCGATTGGGCGCTCCCCAGATTTCCCCTGGCGTTGCCAGATCGGGCGACTAATCTAGAACTGCCCAATAGCATAGATATGCACACTAAACAAGTTTCATATAACGTCATGACTCAGTGAACTCCTTTTGGGCGACCTTGCGGCCATTAGCACCATTTGGGCAACGAGACGCATGAAACATTAGGCGAAATTGCGTTATCTGAGCAATTGTAAAATTGAACTGTTGATGTCATACGAGAGAAAAAGAAGACAAACAACTTTGGTGACAAGCATACCTTTCGGCCTTTACACCTTGGTTCAGCTACTGTCCCGTCCTCACAATCACAACACTTTAAGCAGCTTGCGTAATCTGGTGGCATGTAATATCCTTCTTTGCATTCTCCACAGTGCACATTCTGATCCACTTTGCAAGTAGTTATTTGCTCTTGATTTGGGAAACAAGTGCTACACTTCCGACACCAGCTATATCCTTCGTACACCTTGACATGTCCCTTCCTACAAGGCACGCATCGTGCTGCCACCATCTCTGAACGAACAGAGTCGTCACACCTGACCGATGGCTCTTGTCCTGGAGGACACCTCGGACATTTTATGCATTCTAATGGTCCAGTGAAGGATTGAACAGAATAGTAACCGAAAGGGCAGTAATTCCGTTTGATGAATGCTAGTATGGAATAAAATGTAAACAAAAAAAATGAATTTCGATAGAGAAAAAACGGTTATATAACTAAGTTTATATACGTACTCTTATGTGCCTGATAGAATGGGGGGGGTGGAATAAATGGGGGATGGTAAACCCCAAAAAGTTAATAAATGGGGGTCCTGGAATAGATGGGGGGATAGGAAATGACCAAAAATGTAATAGACGGGGATCTGGACAAAACGTTTAAAATATGTCAGTCAAGAATCAATGTTCAGAATAAACTGCGACTTCCTAACGTAGGGAAATTCCATACAAACAATAGTCAGTTATTTGAAGTCATGGTAGTCTCCTACATGCCTTCTAAGATTTCAAAAATGTACCCCTTATCCCCTCCTGCTCAACGACAGTGTTATTGCTAACATCTGTAACCGCTTCTTTACACTTCTTCGAGCCTCGTAAAAGGCCACCTTCACATTTCAACGTGTGATTTTCATACTTTAATAAAGATATTTTCTAGTTGCCCCCAAAAGTACCTCCTCAAAAAATTGTCATGGGTGGCATATTACTTAAAAATTAATAGGCCGGGGGGGTGGAATAAGAATTTCCTAGGTGAAAACCTCTTGAAAAATTAATAAGCGGGGGGACGACGTCTATTAGGTACCCAAAAAGATATAAACTATAACAAAAAAACTTTGCAATAAAAACGAGCTTTCGGTTTACGTATATCCTTCGTCGAGCTTACATGGGGTGGAAGTTTCCTTGAGTTTTTATTTAAACTAAAACAATTCGAAAAACTTAAAAACATAGAAGAGGAAAACAAAATTTGGAAGGTATTGGGCTTATGCTACGCACCTATTGTGTTTCTAATAAAGGGAACCTACGGAATGCATGTTATTTGTAATTTGTAAAATACATTTCTATCAGAACTATCAGCTTTGGTTGTTTAGTTAAAATAAGCCTGTTTTCTAAATGAGGTGTGTCCTTTAAGTCCGTGGAATCTGTCTTTGTATTAAAACGTGACGCTAAAAGTAAGGTAACGTTTTTGGTGGAATGTAGTAATGTGGAAGGTCTTAGCCACAACATGCCGCTCGCAACTTCATCCGATACACAACAACCTTAAGGGGTCAGCGTTTATAACTTTCACATACCAACTTCAGTTACTAGGGTTTATCGCTCCCAGAACACCGATTTGGCATCTCCTTCAGCCACGCCCTTTGCGAAGCGTGCATCTTTACAGAAATAGAGGGTTCTGGGAAGGCCAGGCAAACACATTTCAGGACATTTCAGGTCCTAAGATTAACTGCATATTAGTTGCTGCTTATTTTTAGTAAAGATTTGTAGTTGACTTGATGAAGTCTTTCAGAAGACGAAACGTTGTCAATGAAGTTGCCTTATTTGGCATTTTGTCTGGTGTAATTTGACGGTGTCTTATTCGCCTTTCTATTAACATAGTTACCATAGCATCAAGTTTTATAAACACGAAATTATGAATTGGGCCAATACTTAAACTTTTAAAGGCCTGATACACAATATTTTAACTCCCTTCCCACAGGAGTAGCATTTTCTTTTTTTAGAGGATCCGCCAAACTTTGGGACCCACTTCTCTTTTCCGAATTCTATGACTTTTAATGAGCTTTGTAAGACTATTTAGATCACTTAGATGTCAATGTCGAGGGCCTAATTACCGAAATAAAGTCGCGTACACCTTTCTGGAAACATGATAAAAATTGTCAATAAAAAAAGCATAAAAGTCAGAAAAATAAAAATTAAAAAGTTAAAACGTCATAAAATCTCAAAAGAAGTCAAAAAAGAAAAACGCCAGAGAGAATAAAGTCACGTGTGCAAATTATGTATTACAAATCGGTTGATGTCAGGAAAGGAAAGGGCTATGGCCCCCAATATGCTGTAGGCTGTTACGATTCTTTTGTGTGTGCTTGGTTTCGTGTGCCTTTTCCCATTCTTTACAAACCACACAATGCATTTTAAAACCAAAATATCTCCAGAAATCTTGCACATTTTCCCCGAATATTTCATCACATGATGCACTTTAAAACAAGAAATTTGGAAAAATCCTGCACATTTCAACCGATTATGTTACTTATTTTGTATCAGAAATTCCTGAGAAATACCATGTTAAGCTAATGACCTACTTTTCCGAGGTAAATAGTTTCTACCTAGCCTACGTGTAGACTATCCCAGCTGAAGTGCGTCTGTTGCTACGTTAGTAGTGTTTGTCTGCTTGCAGGCCAGTTTTTACCTCGTTTCTAAAAATATAAAAAGTTTTATTTTTGGACGCATTTGTATCGGGCCCGTAGTTACGGGGTGCGGGGTGGGGTATGGCAACTGTATAGTGTATGATGAAACTCATGAAACATGGTGTTCAAGTTTGAATTACAGTGCATCCTCGTTATCTGTACTAATGAGCTTTCTATAAGGCTTTGAAGTCCTAGGGTTGGGAGATAGGCACTAGCGTTTGAAATTGACAAAAATTTCCTTTGGACCTCAATTAAACCACACCGCCTATGTACACATAAAAATATACATACACAGTTTTGGTCAAATTTGTTTAAAGGTTATCTAGAGATATCTACTCATTAAATGGGCGCTAGGCAAAATCCAAAAGTGTCAGTCAAACATAACCATGAGTGCCGAATCTATCTTAGGTGAAACTATACCTACATATGTAAGAGCACATATAAACCTAAAAAGGGCTTCGACGTAGTTTCTAACCACTCAGGTTTTAGGCGTGACTGGCTTATCAAAAGTTAAGCACACACGAACAACTTTTAGGACAACTTTCACGACAACGACAAGAGATATTTAAGATTTTAGATATTCAAACTCAAGAAAAAATGAGTTTGAGGTACAGTGCATCCTTGTTTATCCGAGTGGCATGAACTTAAACGTGCAGTAAACTGTTCGAATAAGCCGAAAATTTGGATCATCGAGGACGGAATTTTGAGTCACCAAGATGACTTATTTTACATTAAACTTGATGAAAATGCTGCAGTCATGACAAATGGCCAAAAATAGAGACAAGCAAAAACGAAAATGGAAATGCACTGTTTAATGAACACAGGTGTTTCATGAAACATGACCATGAACATGATGCCCTTGCACTAAAACTGTATCGCGCATAAACAAATACCATCAATATGTAAACAAAAAGTTTTTCCTCAAACAGACAACCTAGAAACCAACAACTATTTGGTCGGAACGAAATTGTTGTGAAAATTTTCATGAATGCAGTTTTAGATTATTGCACAAAGTTTTCTTTCACAAACCACAGAGCATCATCGCCTCTGATGGTGGGATAACGAAAATATTGAATGATTTTTGCATCTGTTACCAATTACAATTGGCTGTTTGATTGCGTACAATTTAAAACGACAAATTTTATTTAGAAAAGGAATGAATGAAAGGGGGAAAAGAGATTTTCAAAATTAATATTTTTCCCAATTTGAAAAGTTCGTAATGAACGAGGTTCGGATAAACGGGGATGTACTGCATAACTGAAGTCAATATTATTTAAGACATGATGGCTTTTTTAGAAAAAAGTCGTAATCAATTTTCTAGTTACCCCTTTTTCATGCTTTGTTTTGGCAAGATAAAAAAAGGATGTCCCCTAAATATAGCTCCCCGCCCCCCGCCCCCCAAACCTGACGTCCTGGGCATGGGCCCGATTTATTTGACGAATTTTGGCGCCTACTGCTGGGGTAGGATAACAATTGCAGTGTCCTGGCCCAGACAAGAATCTTAAGATTACTGGGTACAAGGGAAAATGACGCACAGGAAGAGTCATTAACATTCCCAGATGATAGATAATAAGGTTGTACGGAAAGAAACAAGGTGATCCTCAGTAAGCAACCTGAGATCAAATATTCTACGAGAATGTTTACATTTTCTAAAGGCAAAGATACAATAAGAAACTTAGATACTAGTTGTGATGACGTCGTATTTAAGGTCAAGTTACCAACTTGGAGAGTATGATAATCACAAAGGGCTACCTTAATAAGTATTTCACTTCCTAGAGTCATAAAACAATAGCATTTCTGGTTCCCTTGAGAGAAAATTGTGTTCCCCTCTTCTCTATATGACGATTTACAGTTTGCAGATATCATAAGCCTAATTTTTATTATTTCTGTACGTCTGTAAAACTTTGAAATTAAAGTAGCATTATCATCAGTAGTAGTAGTAGCAGTAGTGGTAGTAGTGGTAGTAGTAGTAGTAGTAGTAGTAGTAGTAGTACTAGTAGTAATAGTAGTAGTAGTAGTGGAAGTAGTAGTACTACTAGTAGTAGT
>JAAAKM020004419.1:0-11723 GCA_010016025.2 Alatinidae sp. Z8VKAUB7J3 | reverse complement strand
GATACCTAAATAGCTAAAGTTAAGATTAACAGTCTTTCAGGAGGCGGTAGGCTCTAATTATTCTCATAAATTTCCCTGAACGTGTTATTTTGCTCAAATGAATTAGGGGCTTGGACCAAGGAATCGTTAGTCGCTGATCAAATCCTATGCATTCCTTGTAAGGCTGTTTCTTAGACTACTCCGTAATGTGCTGAAGGATCTTTGAAATCCAAACAAGGCTCATTGACTCAGAAAGGTTTGAGAGACACTGCTGTACACTATACTGCATTTGTGGTAATTTACTAATACAAAATGATTAGTCAGTAATCGCCATGTAATTTACTGGAAGCAGGCAGCTTCCATCGTCGCCTGTGTTATCAAGTTATTTAGGAATATTTTTACGTTTAAGAATCATCATCCCAAAGAGTGCTAGTAGCTGTTTCTCCAACGTTTACTTACAAATCCGCAATGAAAGGCCATCTACAGGGGCCGCAGAAGCTACCTTGGATTGGAGGGGTCAAAATATTGGGCCATGTGATTCCCTTTTGCTGACAAGGTTTGTGTTTTTCAGTGGTGCGCCTCTTTTTTTATAAAGGCCTGTTTATGTTTTTATGTATTGTTTCACGTTCCACTCCCAACTCATAATTTTATGACACGCATTGTATGAATACATTGATTTCAGAATAATTGGTGTGAGCATCAAATAGAGCCTAAAATGGCCTCAAGAAAACCTTCGTAAGACTCAAATCATTGTTTATAAACTTAATTTTCCTTCCATAGTATCATATATGTCTATGTAGTATCATTATATTCGCAGCAGAACAGAGGCAAAAGTTAGTTGACTACAAAGCGTCTAGGACCTTATTAGGCCTCAAATATAATCACCCAACTTTTTTGTTCCGTATTCTGTTAAAACCACAGTTACAACGCATGCCGCCGTGCCGCATTACTAACAATTGACCTCCTGTGGCATCTGATATCTTAAAATGAACATGTCATAACACTAAAGAGGGAATGTCATCCGTTGACGTCATTTGAACTTCTTATAATACCTCGACAGAAAGAAGTGTACAAGATTGGACGTTAAGCCAGTTTTCTTAATTGCCCGTTGATTAATAATGGCTAATTATGTAGAATGTGTTATTACCATTGGATAAAGAACCCGCGACAACTCGATTGGTCATTTTATCCATTGTAAGAAGGCAAAAGAATTCAAAACATTTAAGTACTTACAAGTATTGAAGATTAATACTCCCGTAAGGTAAGTCCCTCTTGCAATTCTCCTAAATGACCTTATCTCTCAAATCCCGTTAACTTTTGAAATCATCAATAAAAGTCAAATGATGACGGCGCCTCGTGATTATTACATGCTTAATCGATTTTCAAACTTGTCTTGTTCACTCCACCAATCGACTTTATCCTGGTATGCGTTTTCAACGATCGTCGTATAGGAAACAAGACTACTCAGAAAATTGTCACCCGGTTTAGTAGTAACATAAAAATTGTGGAGGAACTGTTGAGATTTATTTAATGGAGTCATGTTTGTTCACACACTATAAATTCTTTTGAACATACTAACTGCCGTGATAAAAAAATCTGATTCATAAGCTGCAACGACAAACTTTTCTTGAATTTGTGAGGAGTAAAATCGCGTTGCTTTCCCCTTTTATGTACAGCCCCTGAAGTCAGAATTAAAAAATACTCTGCTCAAATAAACGTGTAACTGAAGAAATAGTAGGAAAGAATATAAAACGAAGATTGAATAATCGTGTTAAAAAACATAAATGTAAAAAAAGTAGGGAAGCTTTTTTGATGAGCAAAAAACATGCAACCGACAAACCAAGAGAAATATCTCAGAGGTTTAACTAGAACATGATATCAAAGGTATATAATGATGTACTTTAGCCGGAATAAAAGTGGATTTCTTGGGGTGCATCTAAGATGTGGGGACTGAATATTAGAGTCTGGAACTAAAACTTACTAGGTTGAATCGTCAAATTAATTATCAATTTATGTGATGCTTCCAGAAGACCCAGATCTTTGCAAAGTTTATCCCCTACTCTGTTTTGTGTTTGGTAGAACAATTTCCCGAAGAACGTTTCTCTGTGGAAAATAACCTTACCACACTCCAATCTTAACTCCAATTCTATATCTGATCCTAACCTTAATTCTAATATTAACCTTACCCAAAGGAACACTTATTGAGGAAATGTCCGCCGGGAAACTGTCAAGCGAGAAATTAAGTCAGGAAATTGACCGGTTGCCACTTACAACATATTTTAATATGCAGCTCCTCATTGGGCGGAAATACATCCTCTTACACATAGGCTGTAAAGAAGCCTTCCAAGTATCTTTGAAAATACATAGAGCATCATTGTTAAAACCACTTTGCACAAGATGGCTTTGTTTTATGCGCTTTGCATCGATTACACGCATATGCCACTTTTAGGGTACGCAGAGGAAGCAGGGTTGTCTTATAGATATGTACTCGGACGACTTTTTAAATTTGGCATTCAGGTTTCACAGCACTTAAAATATATAACAGTGGATATGTAACTGTTTCCGTTCTTATAATTATAACTAATATTTTTCTTAATTTTTATGAAGCCAATCTCTAATTAAAGTGAAGAGATATAGTCATCATGTACCACAAATAGGCGATCCGTATATTGAATATGTCTCTGAACTATGCTGTTGGGAATTACAGAGTGGAATTCCTGTCATCTCTTTCAGAGCTACGGATGGAATGCTGCAAGGAAACCTAACAAGTGCATTTATAACGCAATCTAAAATCTAATCAGCATTTCCTCAGGGACGGGGGAAGGTAAGGCAGATTCGGGGGGAGGGGGAGGCTAAGTTCAAATTTATTTTTTCACATTCTACTAAGATGCCTTTGGTCATTTTGTGGAAAGGGGTGTTTCGTGTCGATATGCATATCTTGCTGCCAATGTGACACAATGTCGGTCGTAATCAATTTCAATTTTGATAAAACTGGAAAGTTGTCACGAAAAAAATTCAGGTTTGGCAAAATTGGGGCGGTGGCTCCCTCAGCCCCCTGTTGCCCCGTCCTTGTTCCTCAGACATTGAAATAGTATTTTGGAGAAGCATCTAAAGATGAGTATTAGCAGTGAGGCTGAAGATGAACACAGCGATATTCGAGAAGATTTTGTGGCAAAACGCCTCTTATAAAAAAGAACGGTATAGTAGTTCTTGCTAGTAAAAGATGTTGAAGATAAGTACAAATTTATGAAATTCCAGTTACATGATCTAAACCATGCAATATACGAAGAGTGTATCAAACCTCATAGTAATATTGTTGCTATACAACAGGCTTGTACATCTTTAAATGTTTCAGAACTAAAGTCCTTTTTGGGTAAGGTGAACTTTCATGGGAAGTGCATACCGCATCTTGCTTCAAGTTGCACCACTGTATTCACTGCTGTAGGCAAACACAAGATGGGTGTAGTCACCTGAGTGTTAGGTAGCTTTTACTCATTCCAAGTCAGGGTGGACAGGTAGTTTTATTTTAGTTCATTTTGTAGCGCGTTGTAACGCAGAAAATAGATATAACGTAGAGCTACTTGTCTATTACTAAATCATGAAAACCTTACTCGGACGCTACTTACATACTGGCAATAACACCTCCGCCATACGTTCACCTAACCTACGTTACTCAGACGCTTGCAGGAATGTTCAGCATAACAAAGTGCAACAAACCTGGACAGTCCGCGCACCAAAAATTTGTGGTGTAGCGCGTTGTAACGCAGAAAACAGATAAAATGTAGTGCTACTTGTCTATTACTACATCATGAAAATCTTACAGTTAATAGAATAGATTCTGATAAAGCTGAGAACGTTTATAGCTCTATATACCGAAGGACGTTACATGGTGTATCATAATTAGTTTCCAGGCTACATCCTTACACTTTTTTACTCTGTGACTCTCTAGTATTGCCACTGACAACAACATGCTACAACCCAGTGAAAGTATATTATATTAAAACCACAGTGATAAAAAATAAATTCAAAGTCAATTGTGATTTGGGCTTTTCTTTTTATAGAAATTATGCCAAACCTAAATATACACTAAAGGCAACCATTAAAGCCTAGAGAGTATTAAATTTAGGTCTTCATTTTGTATTAATGAGTATGCAACTTCCATTCAAAGTTACCATCCACGTTTCCTTAACGATGATTGTTCTTTCCCGATATAACTTCTTCTTCTCCTACAAGCTTTTCCCAGTTAATACGGGGTCGCTGCGTCAGATACGTATCTGTTCCAGGTAACTCTTTCCCGGTACAACAAAGTATTGTAGCACAAAAAACACCATTCTATATAAGAATACCCTCTGCAAAATTAAAGAACTTATTTTCTTGATATTTATATGGGCTTATGTTTAGTCATATCTTTGTAAACATTTTCCTCCATGAAATCTAATCGATGATTGAGGATATGTTCGAATTCTCTCACTTCATATAATCTTGAATTTTATAATATCCTTACCTCACACTATTAACATAGTACATACGGTCAATTAGGAGTAAAAAATATATATACATAATATATACAATATATACAAAAATAGCCAACGCTAGGTTTTAAAACGTAAAATAATGAAAAGTTTGACAATTAATGGATCACGTCAATTTGCAGTAATCATTAAACTCACGGGGCTAAAACGGATTGTTATTCTTATCATAAGAAACATTTTAAAAACAGATGTCACTGGGTGCCATCATTTGCGAACTAATTAATCCTTCCCCAATATACAAATTTAAAATCAAGGAGTCTCATGAATACGTTTTGTAGTAAGAACAAGTTTCTCGTGTTATTTAGTTGCGTAGATCTTTCGCGTTGAAGTTCGTTATCTGGTTCGATAGCTCATAATTAGTTATTTATATATTTGTTTGGATACCATTAGTCTAGGATATGTTTTCAAGATCCATTTCTAGCGCTAATAAACACTTCATAACATCAGTTTAAAATATGAACCACACTTGGCATCTAACAGTACACAGTCTTTAATTTATAAATCATGTTCTACAATCGCAAACAGATTGTCGACATCATCATTTCATCTGTAAAGTCTACTCAACTTTATGTAACTAACTTTTAGTTTTTTAGGGGCAATAACTGGCAAGACCTTTCATCAAGATTACATCAACTTTAGCATATTCTTAAATAGTTCAATTTTAGAAGAGACATGACTTACGGGACACAAGAAGGAAACCATTTTGCCAATAACGTAAAACCGGATTAACTTGAATTTAGTTTTGTAAACGAATCTATAAAGAGCAAATGGACTACGGCGTGCTTTTCGGAACGGTAGGACCTTGAATTATTCATTTGATTGTGGAAAGACCCCTATATTCAAAGGAGCGGTTTAAGATCATCGTATTCATTCAAGACTTCAACCCTCTGATCGGTTTCCGCAAAGATCTACCAGCATTAAGATAAGTGCCTTTGACTTGTTTGCGATGTTTGATAGAAACTTTATCGGTAGAATTGATCGGACGCATCTGAACAGACACTTTCCTTGTAAAATGTAGCCTCTCATAAATAGCAGACCTGCGTCCGATGGAGGACTACATAATGCAATTAGTCGCTGTGAAGCTATATCACCCTGACATGAGAATGGAGATTAGGGTGTCAGTTACCGGCACAGCTGCTCAATGGGATCTTCCTCTAATTAACAATTCTACAAACAAGACTCTTACCACCACACGACATGAAGAAACATGTTTGGGAGTCGCAAATTAGTCTAATTGGACACCTTAATTTAGTAGCATGACCAACTAGTGCGAGACTTGCCAATTTAAGAACTTTTCAAAATAGCATAACGTAAGTTTACATAAGGACAGGGACTGCATAATGCAACAGCAGTCGTTTTAATATTTATGTAAATTATAAATAAAACAGACGGATGTATGTTTGAATATTACATTTGTATCCTAGAGGTTGACCGGTTTTCCTACTGAGCATCTATTCTTAATCAGACGATTCTGAAATAACCGAAAGGATTAGAGTGAAGCTAACTGACGATCGCAATCATTTAAACGATACGACCGTTTGCCTTTTTCCTGATTGTTAATGCTATTGCTGTAGGTTTATTCTAAATGTTTAGTTGAAGTCAAAACCAAGAAATTAACAGTTGTATACAATGGAGGCGAGTTCAGAGGGAGCATTGGACACTCAGCTTTTATGTCAGGATTTGTAATGGAGGACAACCTCTCAAGACTGTTGAGTGATGTTGTGGGAACAGGAGTATCGTGATCAGCATAAAATGATTTATTACCTTAGCGATATATTACTTTATGGCGAAGAAAATAAACCCAAGGAGGGGAGATTTCTATGCCACCTTAGGAGGGGGAAATTTAATTAGAAGCAAAACTCCTCAAATCTCACTATGTGAAAGTTTACGTAGTTCTGCTTTTTGTTCTAATGATAAATAATTCTTGATTTCGTGGCGTCAATAAAAATTTGGGTTCCTCATGGCACTTTGGAATTCGGATAAATTGTGATAACACAAATATGTTTGGCCGATGATTATAAATATGGCTAATTAGGTAGTTACTTATATAGTTCATTAATTAATTTTGTAGGTGCTTCTTAGTAACTTAATTAAAATACCCTCTACTTACTTAGTCTCTAGCGTAGTCACTTATTCTTTTGTTACCAAATTTGGTAGCTAATCAAGAGGATTAGTGTCAGTAGCAACCAGAATGTATCAGATGAAGGTACAGTTGAGTATCCATATCTTTCCCAAATAGGTCAGTTTCTAAGTGTCCGTTTCGATCATAGATTGTAACATCTGAAAAATCAATGCCGGATGTTGTGTTAGTGTCAGTAAGGAGTAAGTTGTGAACTTTATGGTTAGGTGAAAGTTGTTCACTTGAGCAAAATATTGTTGTAGCGCGTCACGTATATGTATCCAAAGAAAACGTACGTGTACTTCAACAAAGTATCGTTTGTAATAGAGTTTATGGTTCTTAAGATCCGACTCTTTTCCAAGGAAAGGATACATCGTTGAGTAGGGTATCTACGATCAGTTTGGTATATAATTAAGCCGCACACTCAGTATCTTTATTAAGTCATTAGCTATTATTTGCTTTATTAGTTTGGAAGGTAGGTAATTAATTAGTGGAATATTTAGCTAGTTATTTTGTCATGCAATGTGTTTTCTACTTAGATAACGGAATATGTACTAACGTTTACGGAGAATAATTGATTAGGATGGACAACTCTCATGTTGCCTTAGATGGTAGTGTTTATCTTGTCTTGAGTCTCTATCTTCTTTGCGCGCAAAAAGAAAGACTCAAGATATGATAAATTCTACCATTTATGGCAATGACGGAGTCGAAAAGTGTAAGAACATTTAACTCTCATATTATCATTCGACGGACTCAATTTATTTTTCTGAATTTTCTGCCTGACCTTAAATTCACTTTAACGAAGCAAAACAAGGTTTAACTTTGTTCACCATCTCCTTAGGTAATAGATTTTACTTCTCAACACTTTTACAAAAGCAGCCTTACATCAGGAATACGAGAAATATTTATATTTCTAAACCTTGCATTCCTTACTTCATTGCTCCTTCTTTTGTTTGCAAGGCTTGAAAATTAAATAGCTTGTGTGAAACTGTGTAATCTCAAACACATCTTTTTCTTAAAATGATAACAACACAATACCATTGCAGAACTTTGCCAAAAGTGCCTGTTCAAAGCCTGCTCATAGTGTTTATACAATTTAAAACTTTTAGAATTCAGAAGGCCTTGCCAAAAGACAAACCAGGCGGCATTTGTACAAAATAAGACAATTTGACATCTCACAGGTAAGCAGCCTTATATAAGTTATATTATATACTTCACTAGACTCAAAGACTTTTCTTTCAAATACGTTAGCGTATACGTAACTACTGCCATCAAATATTTAGCTGTTCATGAAAACTGGTGGAACTTCTTAGTGAGTACAAAACGGGATTAAACATCGTGTGCATGCGAGCGTAACAACACTTGGTATGAAATCAAGAATGAAAGTTATTGAGTTATTGTTTGTTATACCAAATACATTTAGTCCATTTTAAGGCATTTTAAACAAACATGAATTGTGCGGAGGATTATCAAAGGAGGTAACGTTGAAGAATAGCGTGCTATCTCATCCGATATGTTTGGCCAGAGTGACATTTTAGCTACACTGCCACTTTCAACATTTGTCAAGAAACTATGTGCACCTTCTGACTTGCACACTACACTTTCTGAAGTAGATTCTTGCATTGTTCCACCTGCATTCATGAGCTGAGAGTTGTTAGCATTCCATCCACATAGTGACAGTGTTGTAATCTGCTTTTTAACTACTTTTATGAACTTTGTAATATAAATGCTTTTATCTAGTGCTTGATAATAGACATATTGTTGATTTGGATTATGGTTATACCACGGTGATTCGGTAGTGCTGGACGTACAAGTCGCCACACCAGGACTGGCTTCAAGACGGTCGTGCTCAGGTTCACTCAGCAACCGTCTTCATTGGGTCGGTGAAATCAGTACCAGCTATTCCTGGAAAAGAGGCCAAACGTGACTTGGGATAGGAATAACGCCTAACCCTACCTTTTGGGTTAGAATTTAACGAAAGAGGAGTATTCGTGCTGCCTCTGACTGTATTCAAATACCACTAATGCCCCACTTGACTATGGGCTTGTGGCAAGTGCTTCTATTCTAATAACACATAAACGTTAAATACACTAATTTATGCGATACGTCACTACTACAATCAAATAGATACTTCAGCTACCCGTTTAAACACCAAAAATACCGAAAACTTAAAAACGTGAGAAAAGTAAGCTAAAGCCAGAAATCTAATAAGATATAATGACAAGAAATCTTGATGATACAAATTTTAATTGATGAAAAGGTTTAGCAATCGATGCATTTTTCTATAATTAAGAGACACTACCATGAAATATAGCTAACATTTGTTTATGCCAGATGTTTTCACTTGAATTAAACGAGTTTGAAAGTCTAATCGCAACATTAGTTCCATCAGTTATCATCAACATCCAACTTTACCTAATTTCTGAGACTAGCATTAACAGGACTTCTGGCCTGCCCATCAACCCGTCCTATCCAAAGTTCGCTGCATGTTTTATGACGAAACACTAGATTTCAAATAGAGTCTGAGAGTTACTACAGAAAAGGACGACATGTTATCAAATTATTTCTTTAAGAGTATTATACTTAAGTGGTAATAACACTGCGATAACATTCATGAACTCTATTGTTCTTTGAACTACTGACAAGATATTTGCACCAAGTTTTCAAGTTTTAAAATTTATCAATGGAAATATCCGATTCCGTTCTTAGACGAACTATTCATGGCTTTTGATAACAAACAGTCACATTACTACCTAGCCAAAATTAAGCAAATTTTCATGCACTGGTACTCAGTCTGCTCGATCAGGTTCATCCACGTGACTTGAAAAGCTCGACAAGGACTTTTTCATGTAGAATTCTTCAAGCCTTGCCAAAAATAGAAGTACATACTAATGTAGACCGTTCTTCCGTACCCTTATTACAGCTTTGTTCTTGCCAATGTTTAATGACAATGTCATGAAGATTAAGCGTGGCTTGCAGAAGCACAAGTGTGAGCTGATTGCTTTTCCACGCATTCGTCTACACACATTTTTAAAACTCAATTTGTACGTTTTGTTTGGAGCCCTTTGAGGATATAAACCACTGTGATCTCCATTTAAGACATCGGCTGTGCAGAACATCAAACATCACTAATGGGCTTGTTAGATTAACTCCAAATCAGGTCGATCAGACATCCCATCGCTTAAACTGTAAAAATGTCACATGCAGATGCCAAGAACCCAATCTTGGTATTCTTTGTATTTGAGACACCCCGAAACCCAGGCTTTCATCAACGAAAATAGATATTGTAAAACCATCAGCGTAAGTCGGTAATTTAAGAAGTCATTTGTTATAGGGGATCTGAACACTAACACAATTCGTAGGTATAGTACTGTCACGCGAACTTGGAAGAACAAGGAAAAAGGTTCTTACAAGCATATTTTGAATATCACTTATACTGCATCAGGGGTCATTTGAAATGTTAAACAGTGGCAAAGGTGGGAGGGAAAAATCATTGACTGTCGATCGGTCGACAATTTTTTGCTTCGATCCCTTTCTTTGTTTGCGAGTTATCATAACCTCGACCGCGATGCAAGCGTAATCGACACTGTTTTACTAGTGATTGTTCAAATAGATCATTACATCACCGTGTTAACAATACAAACGTCCGATTCAGCACATTATCATAAATGATACTGGAATGTTTGAACAACTCGTTCTTTGCACGAGCCATTCTGATTAGGGTGCAACAAAACCGGTCAATGGCATTTTACTAATGATTCCGTTATTAAATATTATCTACGATTTTTTCTTTAGGGATATTTTCCTAGGTGGCTTTTGTCCATTGGGTACTTTTTTCCGTAAGGATTTTTTCCTTGGGGATTTTTCTTTAGGGATTTTTACCTAAACTCTAGCAAATCAATAGCAGTAAGTTGAATGTTAAACTCAGCAACTATTAAGGTATCAATAGAGGAACCGTATGGGAATGATTGACAAATTGCATCTTTATATATATGAAAATGAATTTATATCAAAATGGTTAAGCAGGGTGATATTCCTAATTGCGTGGCGTCTAGGTTACCACGCTTTGTCAACCTTGCTTGGAAATTGGTAGCTGTGAAGAATAGTAAGTCTGGGGTGGCCAAATCACCACAAAGTAATGTCGCAAATGTTTCTATTACTGCTTTTTATAGTTTTACTTTAAAGGTTACCAATTTCAACATTTATTTAGATCTAATTAATCGAGACGGAATTTTAATAGTAAGGTTATAAGACAGATTAAAATGTAGAAACACATGGGAGGGATCTGCTGATATAAGAGCCGATACGAGAGGAGTGAAATATGAAAAATAACCATCCCTATGTTATTAAATTTTATGCTATTTTCCTTAATGCCGATCATCATTTTCATTTTCATTTTCATTTTCATTTTACGGCATACTTCCAAGGTTACTTCATGTAATATCAACTTCTTCAAGCAAAAAGCGTTCTACTTTTCCAAGTTATGCCTCTCTAAAATTTGATAAAAATTGGTCATAAAATCCAAGCACGTTTAGTTAGCAGTTAACGTTCTTGACATTCATTTGATTAAACACCAGCTCTGTTCATTATCTTAAGTTGTTGTGAAAGAGAAGGGTTTTCATCTACGTCAAGCTACACAAACTTGATTGTAAAAACACTGGAAGGAATGCAAAGTGACAGAACTTTCAAGATGTTTTTCGACACAGTTTTGAAAAAGGTCCTGAACCACCCGTCAACTGGTGTGCCAACATTGCCAAGGAAAAGAAATTGTCTAGACTACCCTATCAGGTAGTATATGGAAGGATATTGTCAATGAGCCCCTGCCAATCATCCCCACACAGTTGTTAACAACTAACTGCAAGTCTGTCAGTAAGCAATTGTATGTACGTTGCTTCAGTAAAATATCGCTTTAATCAACCAAGCTATAAAACATTTGTAGCTTTAACAACAATGCTCCTAAACGGTAATCATGATCCAGGATAAGCAATTTGCGGAGCCAAGATCGCGGACCACTACCATGTAGAAATTAGTTGTTTCTATAATTATAGTTTGGTTGCCTAGGCTTGTCACTTTTTCTTTCTTTCTTTTTTTTT
>JAAAKM020004415.1:0-11725 GCA_010016025.2 Alatinidae sp. Z8VKAUB7J3 | reverse complement strand
AAGAAGAACAAGAAGAACAAGAAGAACATGGCCGACGGTATACGGTGGGAACACGAATGCTCTCTTTCCTTAAGCTTCTACTACTATAGTGGTGGGGTTGGTTGCCACTCCTATCCAAAATCAAGTTTTGACCACTTCTCTCAGCATAGCTGGTACTCATTTCTCCGACCCCGTAAAGATGGAAATCTGAATTCCGGTCGCTCACTTGGTAATGGAAGTCCAGCGCCACTGGGCCATCGTGCTGCACCAATACAAGGGAAAGAAAGGGGTTTTTGGATACCATGACGGCAGAATAACAGACTCTTAAGACAATGGCAGTCACTTCATCAAAGATACCAAACGAGCAGTTGGTACGATACTGAAACTACCCTAAATAAACAGTAAAACCACCAAACACGCTAACTAAAAAGAAACTTGAGAGTCAAAGGTCACCACTCAGCTTGTGCTACCTGGCGGAGGCCCAAGCCATGAGTCACGCCTCTTTTCTGTTTATTTCAAAAATTGTAAAAATATAGCAAAATCAAAAAAACGTCTCTCCCGTTTGTAATGGGTCTTTAAACTCCCTGTACATCTAGAAAAGTTTCGACAAGCTTAAGTAATTCCTGGTATTCTTGTTAACGATTTTAAACATTAAAAAAAGACTTAAAGCGGAGATTAAAAATTATGGGTCATATCAATGGACACAAATTTTACGAGATATGAATAGCTTATATTGCATATACAAATTCAAAAGAACTGAACTCAAACGTAAAGGACTGCTTAAGCACGTTGTTGAAACTTTCCCTCTGAAAATGGAAAATACGAAATCATTACAAGTTTCAACAATTAACGTATGTGTATATCACAAATTAGAGCAGTTGCAATCGCTGCAATGCAATAGATTGATTTCCTTTTATTACTTTGCTTCTTAGTATTAGGCTCAAACTGGCTCTATTCAAGAGCAATATTGCGACAGTATTATTGGGATACTTAAACATACATATATCATCTATTGACAGTATTTTAACGTCTGCTAAATGCCAATATCTTTATCATACTATCTTTGAAAAAAAACTCCTCACTTATCCAAATAAAAATTACATCTTCAAAAGGTTCCAGGAAGAGCCACAGCATCAAAAATCAAATTTTAAACAAATACACATTTCGTATGTGCAGCATTGTCTCAGCTTTTATTTATAGGAAGAAGACGCACCCAGAACTGGCTAAAAACAACCTAAACTGAATGATAAGGCAACTAGATATTTGCAATACAAATACATCGTACATAAAATCATAAGGAAAATGAACAACGCGAAGGTCAAGAAAATCTCTGGTTAGTATCACTACCAACAGAATGCGTGTCATGTCTATTCGTCTGCTATCAAGTCAAACCCGTCGCCAATGAAAACAACCAATTTCTGTTGATCTTCACAGCGATAAAATACATGACACAAATTTCTGCTTTGTACGTCAAAATGTTTCGATCTCTCAAGGTAACAATACTTGTCACATGTCTTTAATTTATTCACACCATGGTGTTGTTTAAAGCCAATGTTGTTTCTCATTTCATCTTCCAATTCCGAAACGATGGAGAAAATCGTGACATAAAACACCAGGCCGTAAAAACACGAGAAAAAGGTAGAAGGAGCAGAAGAAAGAGAAGAAGAGTAACGAATGTCTTTCAGTGATAAATAGTCATTTAAAACAATACTGTAGCCAGCTAAGAACTAAATGTTGTCTTCTGCATATGGTGTGATATATATTATACAGGCAAAGGCTGAGGGGATCAACTTGCAGAAGTGAGGGTACAAAAGTACAGAATATTATTACGAGGAACACAACCCTAAAGCTAACATTGCCTACTATGGGCATCTACATGATCACGAACATTGAATTGTGTAAAATGTCTATTTGTCACCTTCTTCACATAGTAGCAGAGAAAAGCTGACTAAACCACTCCATCAAGCATACAGTCCGTTATGGAGCACAAAGTCGTCAAAGGGGCCGCGTCTTCACAAAAACAGTTCCTCCCTTTTTTTGCCCTCTCCCTCGAGCCTATGCACTTTTAGTAAATACGTATGCTGACTTTAAGGTTTATCCTTACACATTTCCCGTCACTGACTACCTGTGCCATTGGTTTGTCCCCCTATGCAAGCAATTCTGACGTCGTAACTGAATGTTAATATTCCTATGATTTGCTAAATTACTTTCCGTACGGTGTCAGGAACATAAACTGCTCTTCTTGTTGCACTGAGTAGATTTAATAACAGATACGTTCAAATTTAGTTCCCGTTCTAACCTGTCCGATTTTTGTTCCGCGTTGTGTAACGTACTGTTTCTACAGAATTCAGTTCAAACCACGTTATTGGTGTTTAAACTATTTTCCGCGTTCTATGGCACCAACGGCAAGAAATAAAGAAAGGAGGAGGACAAGTCTATCCTTGGATAAATACGATCTCATTGCTTTTGAAGCCATGTTAACATCTGGAGGAAGAACACCAATTAACAGACACCTGACTAGTATTATCACGACAAAGTAACCTTAACTGCTGCACTTGAACGAAAGTGGGCTGTGGTGATGAACAGCCCCTTTGGCCCGTGACTTTGTCATTTTAATCAAACATATCCCGAGTAGCAAACAAGAAGTCTTCTAAAAACTGTCTGTAAAGGATACTGTTAGTAAACAAAGTTCTAATACAGATTATTCATCAAGGGCATACCCAGCCAATTCTGCTACGGAGCCCTCCTATCTTGTCGAGTATCTCATACTGATTAAGTTATCGAACACTGTATGAGGGTATGGATCAATATACGACTAGCACTTCTTGGTGCGGGAGTGGGGTTTTTGGTGGGTAGGTTTGATGGAGGAAATACCCCAAGCTACTCCGTTATGAATAGCGAAGCCTTAAATTACTGAAGGAGTATAGATAACTTGAGGTGGAGACAACACATGTTTTCAAGGATGTATTGCTATTGAGAACCAAGCGTTTCTTTATAAGCAATTCACTTCCTAATGGTGCTACGTAACTTGAGAAGCGATTTCAGTCTAACACATAAGTTAAATAGAAAATAGCCGTGAGTTGCGACGTATTGAAAAGAAAAAGTTTTCGAGCTGGTTGTTTACACAGCAAAGTGCCAAACTCGAAACTTAAAAAAATGTTGAAATGGTTACGGATGTTTTGGTTTGGGAGCATATCTGAAGTACTCTCTTGCGTTGCAATGGCTAAAAGATTTGTTGCTTTCAAAGAAAATAACTTTCTTAGTTGACTACACAATTTTAAATAAAATGTTGAAATATGCCAACTCAAATACTAAGAAATTACCAAAGTGTCAAAGTGAGTAAAAATAGTCGTAAAAACGGCTGTAGTTGCCTTAAAACATTAAATTTTATAAGTAAGCTGGCGGGGCACAGAACTTAAAAGTTACACTAAATAAAAGTGGACCCTGTTTATTGAACAAAAAAAATACAGAAGAGAAATGGAAAGGTGAAAATAAAGCACCATCGGTAGGAATTCCAAGGTTGGAGGTTGCAAATGCATAAGTGCTAATGTTCTTACCCATGGACAAAATAATGGAAAAGAAATTACTAGGATGGGGATGATTGTGGTAAGGAGGGGGAGGGTGGCGTAGCGCTTATGTAGGAGTTGACCATTATCATGTTGATGGTTATGATAAAATATAAAATGATGACAAAGGGGGGAAATGAAAGTAATGCCGATGATGCTGACCGTAACGGCGATGACGATAATGGGACCAAGAGAAAAATTAAGTTCCGGCAGTCTGAAAACATGTAATTACCATTAAAGAATCGAACTATGACTCATGCCAGCCAACTAATAATCTACTGCACACAGGCTTGTCTTCAAAACAAAATAAACAGAAAACGGTAGCTATTGTTTGTAAATGGTGATTCGTGTCGTTGAAGATGTAAAGATATTTACATCTTTTGTTCCTTTATAAACAATCGAAGTTTTGGAATCAGTTGTGAGGCAAAATGGGAAATGTCGACCCTGTAAAGAGTTTCTTAATTGTTTGTTTTTCGTCTTTGTCAGGATATTGAAGGAACGAAGTTTATCATAAACTGGCATCTGTTGTGATTGAAAGCTGACATTTAATTTTTAAAATCTTACGTCTGAAATCTGGCATAAGTTTGTCATGGAAAACCTGGTTTGCTTAGTTGTTGGGAATCAGTAGCCCTACACAATTTCTAATTCAAAATCGCCTTATGATATACAACTATTGTTTGACAATTCAAGGAAAATGGCCAGCATTGTTATCATAGCAATTGTTAATTAAAAAAGAATGTACATCCTTTCAAATCTATCACAAGAAACGATGCCATTATCGTGACTTGCACAACAAATAAAAGTAAATCAAAAAGAAAGTCTTCTCATTTTATGGATGAGAATATCCTTATGTACGACACAGATACTTGTTAAACACGGTTTTTTTCAAACGATGACAAAACACTTTTTATCCATGTGAGTTTAGCGACGGTACGATTTAATTGTTTACAATTCTCCAATATTATTTGATTCGTAGTATATGATATTCGTAGATCAGAGGTAGTCAACGTTTTCTTGAGCTATAGGACAGAATTCGATTGCTGGAAACGAACTGGGTTGCATTAATTTTCAAAATTGGGTACGATCAATGCTAATTGCACACTATTTTTCAGCACAATTTCAATTACTCGTTTTTCGTTCCTTCTAAAGCAATATTATTGATCCAAACGATATCTCGGTAAATCAGTAATTTTTGTCTGTCTGAAACCTGAAACATGTTTTTCTATGAAGGCCTATACGACCTTTAAACCCGAAATTGATTTATATTCTTTTAACTAGATCAGTCATCGTGTATACCCCCAATGTATAGTGAAAATTCAAGACGACATAAATTACGAAAGTAAGGTACAAAACACGAATCCAAAACGTATTCGGGTCTACTGTTTGACAGGTCGACGTAACTGCAACCCCAAACGAGATTTGTATAGATTAAATGATTGCTTACATTTCTTATTAAAAAATTATCCTCAAAAAATGCACCCTTTTTAAGTTACTTAATCTAAACAAATTTGGCGTCTGCAAAGTAAAAAATGTATATAATATAACAAGTGTCTGCATTGAAATAAGCCATTTCAGGAGTTTGAATCTGGCGGTTAATATACTGCAAATTCTTACAAAAACATGATTGCTAATGGGCCCGTCCTCTCTTAAGCTTATAATTCATAGCCAATTCTTATTAAAAACACACAAATTTTGCTGACACCAGACAACCGATATAAATATATCACATTGATCTTCAACATATTTCAAAATATTATTCACTGATGTTTGAAAGTATCAATGTTGGGCGACTGTGGTAATAAAACCTACGTATTAGAATGTAGGGCCTATAAAGCTGATCAAGAAGATGGGAATACAATATCCCATTGATTACAGATATGGCAAAAATCTTATAATCATTATGTTCACGAAATGGATGTTTTCAGTGATAGTATTAAGAATGTCACGTATTCAAACATAGAACATAGAGCATAGAAATTAGAATTCTTGTTCGATTGTTACTCCCAATTGTCTTTTTTACTTTATATATGTTGAATAAAAATGTAGGGGTTAGTCTAAATTATCTTCGTATTTCACCTCCAAATTAACAGGGCTAGTACCCCAAATTACTTCAATTAAGCCCTACTTTAAAAAAATTGAAAAAAGTTACTTTAAATTCTTCATTGTTCAGACATTTTTTACCTATTAACTTAGGAGACGATCGTTATTATCATTGACCGTCAGCGTTAATGAAAGTATATCCACGAAGACTTATGGTATAACTGTGACATTAGGGGGGAAATATCATCATGTTTACTCATGAGTTGGTACAATGGAAAACAGGCAGCTGAAAACTTATTATCTATTCGTGTCGATGCCGAGCTCTGTTTACATTCTTATTTCGTTTCTAGATGTCAGGTCATCCGAGTCTCAAAATTATCATACAATAAATTGTTCTGAGAGAAAGAAGGTATGTATACGGCACGGGAAAATATCGACGGTAACATATCAGTGACTCTTATGATATGGGAATTCAGAGTCTGGTGATTTTACTGAGATATTCGAGTCAAAATAGACGATGCTTAAAAACTCTGCAATGCAGGGAGTTACTTCAAGTTAAGTCGGGTTTTTAGTTAGGCCTATTTTTGCCCGAAGAAAACTAAGTACGATAACAAGATAAACAGCCATTTTCCTTTCACCGAAATGACGAAATAATTATAGAAAACTATCGTTGTGTGGTGTAGGCTACGCAGGCAATTTTCAGATAACGATTGTTTATTTTCGTGAAGTGGTATTTTCGTTAATGCGAGAAATTACCTTTCACCAGTAAGGTTTCCCGTTCCCTAAATTCGTATTATGCGTGGCCTAGGTAATACCAAGAGACAAAGATCTATAACAACTTAGCGAGTGAAAGCGTTGAGCTCTGATGAGTTGAGCCAATTCACAACCAAGAAAATACAATCAGTGTTTCGCTGACAGTCTTTCGTAATAATACTTGGTGGTGATTGGGGGTTTCCTCTGAGTTTGAACACAATATGAAATGAAAAGGCCACATCCGTCGAATTGGCTGTCTTCACTGTATGTCTCAGGGGCTCGTCAATTCTATTCGCGAGGTTAGGGGCAAAAGCATCCATCCATCGGAGAGCCTATGTTCACGGTGATAGCCAACATTCTGTCTTAATAACAGCAGAATCCTTAGCTAAGTTGTCACACAATTACACGATTGCGAAGAGATCATGTTGCCTACAGATGTGGAACTTATGTTATAAAACTCTGATTATTTAGTTTTTTACTTCGTAATTCATGAAGCTAGTGATGCCAGTTTAGGAAAAGGTTGATGTGACAAAATCGTTTCTTTCAGCCCTTTAGGACAAACCATAAAGGTTGTCAACGCAGCCATCAGGGAAAACAAATCACGTGCGTCAGTGTCAAAATTTAGCAAACGTGTGCTAACTTCCTGCCTGGCAAGAAGGTGTTGCCGGTGAGTTCAGCAAGCATGTTTTGGAGTTGACAGCAAGTAGATGGGGGATTTGGGGATTGTCCTATGGGAAAACTGTAGTTCTAATACCTCTTAACATTGAGTGATAGCTGAATTTAGGCACTTATCATAAAAGGCGCCCACTCGATCGAGCTAAAATTTGAAGCTACGTGAGTACAAATTAGTCATCACTTAGGCCTACCCTTGCAACTAAGCATTATAAATTACATTCCTACTAATAGCCATATATTCTTAGTGAGTTTTACACTCACGGTCCATTGGAGGCGATTTACATTTCTGTTTTAACCTTAGAGCACAACTAAAAAGGAGAGAAACGTCAATTTTTCTAATGACTGTTTACCTGCAAACAGCATGTTGGTGATAAGAAACAACTGTAGGACTTAAACACAAAACTTTCATACAGATCAGTAAAAGTATTAGCGGCCAGTACGATAGTGAGTTTTGGCTACCTGCAAGGCCACAAAAAGATGAATTAAACAGCCTAATGGGTAAGATGCTCGGATCAGTTATTTCTAAACAATCGCTACTGACTATAGTAGAGCATTATAAACAAGACACTATCACAACCAAGAACTATCAAATCAAAACGCAAAACAGTCGCTGCTTCGTTACCCTTAATGATGATTAAACTAAAAAAATATTCAAATAATTGATTATATATATAAGTCGCGTAAATACTGCTGTCTTACACTGCTATAACCCACGAAACAACTAAGAAACAGCAACGACGTAGTTTTTCTATCCTTCTTTTTCATACTTGGGTGCAACCATGCTGGTCATGAGCTCGTGAGCGTTCGTCTCATGAGAAGATCCTAATTTTGAAATAAGTTGTTGTGTGATCAAAATTCTTTTAGTTTATTTCCATTATTGACGCTTGAGAACCCAAGGTAGTCGTATCTAAGCCCTAATTTGAATGAAACAGCTGAACATCCTTTCACGATAAACACTAGAGAGCCTAAATACAAATATCCAAAATCAAGGTGTTTCATACGAACTCTTTCGGACCAAATTGAGCGGATGTGAAGGTAACTCTGATGGCATTAAAAACTCAATCGAGATTTCGTTTGCATACACGACAAAATTGATAAATAAACGAAATAGATCACGAAAATAGTTGGACTGAAACCGTCAAAAAGGCTTTGCTTGTCATTCCCTCCACAACTACGGCCAGTTGGAGCTCTACAACATGAAAAAACACACAACCTGGCGAGCGGCCTGATAAATGCTAGCTTTAGAATGAGACATTGTTTAGACGGTGAGCCAGACTACTCTATCAACCATCTCCATTCGCTTGATGTAAAGCTAACCGGGGATCAAGTTTTCAAAAGTAGAGTGATGAAAATGTAAGCTCTGTGATGAGGTAAAACGAGTCGCGTTCTTCTAGTTTAACCAACACAACTTAGCAATACTGAAAACGTAAGCTGGAAGTTTGAAAAAAGGTCGAGTTTGCCTACAATTACCTGACTGATATGTCCTTTTTAGACCATTAACACACAATTTCGCTAATACAAGCTGTAAACTATTAAATAATCAACATCAAAATAATATCTCTTTATTAATATAATGAAAAATTACCTCCGAAACTTGAAAATATAGTGTATTACGATTCAAAAAAACACACTTGTGTCTCTTCCGCGAGATATCTGAAGTGACACCATGTTCATGCCTTGTGGTCTGTCAATTGCGACGGGTTCTTTGTTAAATCTACCAATCAACGATCGTCTCCACTGGAGATGAATTTGTTATGTTAATTTACCCGTCGTTTCAGGTTGGCCGTTCCAAAGAATTGAAAACGGACCTTAGCAAACAATTTGAATGCGGCTGTGAACAACGAGCGTGAATTTCAATAGGCGATCATGTTTTAATTTCGTTACTCTCTGTGATCTTGCCTACACAAGTATGGAAATTTTCTCCAAAGTTCAAGGGAGCCGTCGTAATACGGCCTTAGTTGATTTTGTGACTTTAAGTAAAGGCCTTCAAAGAGACAATGTTTCGACACAAGTCAATCTTGTGATCAAATTAAAATGACATCGTTTCAAAAAAGTGTGACTTCAAACTACTAGGCACAGTCTGTTATATTATGTTGTGATAAACGTTATGTTCCTTACTCATGTTAAAGCTGATCTCTTTCAGTTTTTATCAAACTTTTAGTAGCTGTGTTTTCATACTCGAGTTGTCAGTTCTTACCGAGGCGAGCAATCTTTTCATGTCGTTTCGGTGTCTGGTTAAATTCTTCCTCCTGCCTGTGGTTATTTCCTAATCTTCGCACTGAACTAAATCCTTATCTTCCAAATGAAAGCATTCATATTAGCCGCAATAGTGCTACAACTATTTTACAGTGAACGAAAACTTCATCTGAAGTTAGAATATCATTATTAAATTTAGTGTAAACATAGAATGTAAAATTAAAAAAACTTATCGTGTTTTGAGAGAGCTTTCATGTCAGTATGTTAACTTCTGTAGTGTGAAGTTTAGAAGGCATAAGAAGACATCAAAATTAAATGACTTGGATAACCGAAAGATGACATGTTCTATCAAGTTTTTATTTACTTCGATGTATTTAGTTTAAGAGACCAAATAGAGTTGCAACACTACGATAGCTCGAGGCGGTGTCACAGGAAAGAAAAAAGTAGTGAATTCGTCGAGGTTATGGCAATGGGTTAAAAACCATACAACGATATGATTTATGGTAAACAAAATACAGAACGTACTTATGCCTCAAGATGTCAGTATTGTGTTTTACGTTGTATTTGTTTTCGGACAGTTTATCTTCTCTTTCGTCGAGGGTTTAATTTCCCATTCTCGACTGGCTGCCGATCCCTGTCAACAGGGTCTGATTTGAATCTTAACACGAAAGCTTAGCGTGAGGTTGCAAAAAGTGGAGAGTGGTATCAGGTTACTTAATTGGTTTGGAGTTCGGGAGCCGAGGTTACAGTAGTCCTTGACTTTTAGTATAAATTTCCTGTAAATAACAGGTCTGTGTACTGAGGCAACTGTTCGTACGTCTCTAGCGGATATTATCAAGCCTCTTTCACAAACCTTAGACCGTACGGAAAATTACACAGTCTTTAAGCAGATATCCACTGCCACCACGCTTTCCAAATATTTGTTTGCTGTTGCGGCACGAAAATAGCCCGCTCTCTCAGCAGGTATTGATCAAAAGCTTGAAGAAAATAGCATTCGAAATTGCGTTCATACAGTTTGTAGTCGTCATTATCGCGTTCTATCCAATTTCGAAGGCACTACTGTATTCGAAACTTAGCTACATCAAATGTTTAGTAAAAAACTCAGATAATTTTCTAAAAAGTCTAGTAAAAATATGCTACGATTAACTGGTTGATTTTGTTACTCTTGTTTCGTATAACGTTTTGGTGCCTACAGGTACACGAGCTACACACTTTCTTACGGGTAACGAACAACTAATGAATAGGTTTACAGCTTTATTACTGAAAGGATTTCTGGGCCAAATGGAGAGGTGATTGATGCCCAGTGTGATATCTTGGTCAAACGTGAGGAGTCACTCCAGGATACGGTTTGTCCACGCTCTGATTTTTAAGACCTAGAAAGGGTTTTCCCTAAAGTTAAAACTATTTTTGTCTGCACTGCTTTAACATTTAACAAAATAAACACGTATTTCATTATATAACGGTTTGTGTTCATAGAATTCTATGATACAAAGTCGCAGATATTTTAGGCTACCTGCTGGGCATTCTTCGTCTAACCGACTAAAATAGATAAGTTTTTCATGCACAAAAGGTTATCATCTTTTGATAGCACTATTATATTTTGATCATATTTAGGGCCTACTTCTTTCAAATATTTCTTAAACTTGATACGAATTGCTAGTTTTAATGGAATTAACTTGACAGCATTTTAAGGTTAGCTCATAATAACAAAAAAATTACACATGCCAAATCATTTGATGATATAAGACTACAATTAGGAATTTAACAAATTCACCTTCCTACCAGCCATTTTGAACCCTCCCCAATCCCTTTTTATTTTAACACTCCCGTTACTAAATACAACTATTTTTTAAGAACATACGGAATTCTTAAAAGGTGTAAAATATTCTTGAACATTTGAAAAATAAGCCTTAAAAAGTTCTTAAAATGTTCTTAATTCTTAGACCCCGAATATATTAGTCTGTTCTGAAGTTCAGACCCCCAAAATGTACACGATCACCCCTGTCATGAAAGTCAATGAGTTCTCCCTCCTCTGGGGGGACGGCGGATGTTTTTGAAGCAATTACTCGATCATCCGGATAAATCGATTTTCCCGATGATTTTCAAACTGTTAGGATTTGGCCGTCCATACAAAGATTTTTAAAAAACCGGAGTTATCGTTTACTATGCAATATATATACCTCAATACCAGCAATGGTATCTCTGAATTTCTGAAGTTCTGAATTTCAGACCCCCAAAACGTACACGATCACCGCCGTCGTGAAAGTCAATGAGTACCCCCTCCCCTGGGGGGACGACGGATGTTTTTGAAGCAATTATTTGATTATCCGTATAAATCGATTTTTCTGATGACTTTCAAAATGGTAGGATTTGGCCGTCCGTGCAAAGATTGATAAAAACCAGAGTTATCGTTTACTGTGCAATATATATACCTCAATACCAGCTATGGAATGTTCTTAATATTAGTCCAAATTAGGCCTACTTCGTTTTTAAGATGTTCTTAACTTTTGCTATTT
>JAAAKM020004414.1:0-11726 GCA_010016025.2 Alatinidae sp. Z8VKAUB7J3 | reverse complement strand
TCTGAAGCGGCAAGATGAAAATGAGATCAAGCTTTGGCTAATACCCTAAACGAATCCTCTTGATAGTCGTCAGCACACAATGGGTATTCAATCAAAGGCTGTCCTGTTGCCGAGTCTGTTTTGGGATCTGTTGACTTGGCTTTGTTTACGCGATTCGATAAAAAAAATGGAAACTTTACCGCGGTGACTAATGAAGACCGGCACATGTTGCGCGATTCTGTCATGTTACCTCTGCAACGTACGATCTATAAAATTTGCTCGCACAGCTGCAGGTGAATTTATAAACTAATAAACTTTTATGTGTGACAGGTAGTACGTCTTTTTGGGCAACAGGCAACAGCTTTTGCGCGAAATAAACAACACGCGTGGTTGTACCGTTGGTGTACCTTGGGAAAATTGTTGGTCACTGACGTTTTTCTTCTTTAAACAAAACCTGAGGAAACATTTCCAATGCACAGTAGTCGCCAATATACTGGGTAGTTCATCGGGCCATATCTTGGATCAGAAGAAAACTTGGCGAAGAAGAAGAAAATTTGATTAGAAATGACACTATTGATGACATTTTCTGAGTAGACGTTTTCTAGAAATATGGTTTTGATGTTTGCTAATTCTTTATCTAGTTTACTTTTCAGCCAATGATAAGAGCATTACCTTTTTCTAGTAGCTCATCTACTAGAATGTTATACATAAACCAAACGGAAATAGATGACATATATACAAATCAAAAAACGTTTAAGATGAAAAGATTAATAATTTAATAAGCTACTCCTGATTATGGAAGTTAATACTGTTGAACCTCAGTTCTCCGAACATCGTTTTATCTGAGTTTCTTGTTTACTCCAACAACTGAAGTTCATCCTTTCCAACCTTGCTTAAGTAACCCATGATCTTTACTCCGACTTTACGCAACATTCAATTACTTAAATTCTCCAGTTATTCAGAACAATTTTTCAGTCCTATCAACAAAGGAGAGAAGCACCGTTGAAAACCAAACTACAGAAACTATCATCATTCGTTAACTTTACTCTCTTTGCGTCAGGGAATTTCGAAATCTGTCCTTCGACATAAGAATGTCCTCGTAAATTGTTCTGCAAGAGAGCAAACATTGCCGAAAGAGCTTTTTAACAGTTTAACATCTTAATTGCTATAAAATGCTGTAACAGCGTTTGATAACAATTAAGAAAATTTGCGAGTTTTGTCTTATTGTCCTGCAAAATTATATTTCTTCAAAATCAATGCTATTCGAACCAATCTTGATCCTTAAGAATTTGGATAAATCGGATTCAACTTTATTCCCCATAGTCAACAGATACTAGTCCAGACTGTAAATAAATGAAGCTTCCCCTTGTGGTTATTCTTTGTAAAGACTGTCGAGGTTAAAAACCGAGAGTAAACATTATTGTAGCCAGACGCCCAACACTTAAACAGATCTGAAAATATATCGATCTGAAACTGTTCTGATTCAATTGGGAGGGTTTGAGGTTTTGGGTGTAAGAGACAAAAATGTCGAAGGACTCCTTGAAACAGGGCGAGCTGCACGAAAAAAATTTGCATCTCTTTAGGATTATGTCTGTAAATTCATGACTTAAGTGCTTTCTTTAAAATTATTTTGTACTTCGTCGCGTGCTTTACACAACTGATGACTGTGCCTAAGCCTCTTTTCTATTCACCTTTTCAGTATCCATCGATAATCCCTACTTTCCTATTCTAGTTGATTCCAGCTCAACGAGAAGAGTTTAAAGTTGCTAAAGAGTTTTACTAGTACCGTGGAACCAGCGTCTGAATCCCAGCGACCACCCAGGAGGTACTAAGGTCACGTAATAATCAGGCATTAATGGTCTGACAAATCTGAAGTTGCTGCCATGTGGATACATATACAAATTTATCACATGGCGAAACAAGCATTGAATGTTAAATCTGTGGCGAGCAGGAGATCAGTTATCCGCGAATTTTGCGGCCTCGTTATAAGGAATGTGGCAATTTTACCTAGGGATGGAATGGAGGCGGGCGTTTAGGTCAGCAAAATGGGAAATAAACAGACTATGGTGTTAAGCTAATGCACACGAGAAGAGATGTCATTCTAATTAGATACCTTGATTCAAATTGTCTGTGTCTCTAGGATCGTTTGGCAGGAAAATATTTTGGAAGCAGGATCATGTAAGCGTTGATCGGAATATTTAATCAATAGAACATTTCTTGTGAGAAAAGTTGATTTGAGACTTGAAATAGCAAATGTAAAAAATTTAAATGTGCTATAGTAACAGCAATTAAAAGCATTCGAAATTCATTTTTTAATTCAATGAAACATTTTAAGGACTACAAGGCGATTTTTTTATTCATGAGAGACCCACCACCGTGTGACATATGATGTACGTCTGATAGAAATGTAATCCAATGTGAAATAAAATTTCAGAAAATTTCAGTCAGGCTTAAAGTCCTTGAAGCAAGAGCCACAATGTTTTACTGATAAACTAATTCAATTTACTTCATTTTCAGTAAACTCTTAGGATTAAAACCAAACAAAATAAGTAAATAGAAGTACATCTGTACTTCTATCAAGAACATTTAACCTCTCTAAGATATTATCAATAGATTGCGCTTTCCTTACGACATTTCTTCTATCGTAATCTGGCAAATAAAAACTGTTTGGAATGATGCCATTTGTACAAAGCAGTTACCTAATTCTTCCTTGCTGTTTATATATCGGGTCATTTGGGAAACTGAGGCATTGACATTGACGCTTTCCTTGGACTTTGATTAAACTGGTCGACTTTATTGTCTCAGTTGCCCCAAACCATATCCCTTTTAAATTACGCTTGCCTCCACTTTCCGTCCCCTTCAAAATTTTGCACCTTTAATTTAAAACACTGAGTTCTTATTTAATTTATGAGCATCCTTAAATAACCATTATTTGTTTGTTTTTTATAATGTTTTCCCGAAAATAAATGGTAAATAATTCATTTTTGAACTCTCGCCTTTCACCTTCTTTCGCCAATTCATACTTGGAATCTAGAGAATTCTTCAATTTTTTCATGTTTTGCAAAGAAATCTGCATTATGTGTTTTCCACTCTTTTCTTACCTTTTTGCCCACGCAAAGGAAAATCTTTTGCAGCCAGGTCATTCATGCTGTGCATCATAAACATAGGAAGAATCCACGTCTTCATTAAAAAAAGGCTTGAAAAGATGTTAACATTTACAAAACTGTTAAAATGTTAAATCTAGAAAAATGTACGTCAATATGCTAAGAATTCGGGAAAGCCTGAACGTCTCTTCAAAGATTGCCACCATTTTTAGCCCCAAACCATCCACCGCCCGCTAACATCCCCTATTAGAGAAAGTACCTCCAGTTTCTCTGATAAACAGTAATTTTGCCTACATTTTCAGTGGGTGTGACGTTTTAATCAACACCTCACAATGAAAAAATATCCAAAGGATGGTTATGAGAGAAATGGACACAAAATAACTTTCTTTACGTCTTAAGCACCTTTACAAAGGTTTTTTTCTCAATTCCATTAAATTCTTGTGCACGCTTGCTCTATACATTTGACATGATAATTTCGAATGGAAGAAAGCAGCTCTTGTCAAGCCTTTACAATTCACTTTTATCATGCTTTTACCCTTTTACAAACAGACTAATAATTTAACTATTTCCTTCATTATCGCGAACTTAAGTTCAAGATGAAATATGGCCATTTCTGATTAGAATGCAGTTATCATTCCTACTACCCTTTCCCATTCTGTCATCATTATCCCAATAAACATCATCACCATCATCATTATTATCGCTATCTGATTATCACCAGATATTCGATGTAGGAGGGTGTTATAAATCCTAAAAAGCTAAAACATTAAATGCTCTATTTTGATTTATGCACTGTATTCACAATTTGGATATATCTTTTTCTTCAAAAACCTTTGATCAGCAACTCTGTATAGTCTTATTTTAGGGTATACGATTCCCGTGGTTTGACATGTTAACATCGTGCTCAACATATTTGTCCTCTTAAAAATTGGTAATAGGGCTTTATCATTATTTACCATTATTCAATTATAACCTTCATTATCATTGTTTGGGTGTTCTTGATCAGATTAGTAAGCAACATTAGTAGATTCAGTAAATACGTAATTCTTCCACCTCTGAGCAAACGCCCCATCTTCCTTAAGAGCCAACCGCGACTCCTACTTGTTCAAAGCTTGCCTCTGTATTTCAGCTGTTATCTCCAAACGATAAAGAGGCTTGTGATTAATACTTCTAAACAGTCACTATCCAGACATGTTAGTTTTTATCAGTTAACAACTCATTTACTGCAACTCTCAAACACCGCAAATCACTTTAAGTTTGCTCCCGAGGAGTGCACAACTGAAATTTATGGATCCGTCACGGATGTCCAGTACATGAATGATATGGTCAAAGCTGTTCTCGTTTCAGAATTAATCTCGGATCTATACCGAATCAAATCACGTGGTTTATAGGTATAACTCGTCTGAGGCCGCGGCATGGACCTCCTCACCGGTGTACTACTTGATTTATTGGGACAATAACCGAGAAGAACACGGGCTTTGAGGTACACCAAAAAGCTGGGGGCCGATGAGCCATGCAGAATGCAGTACAGTGAGGTTGCCAACACACATCATTGCCAGTCTAAACTATATAGTAAATCTGTATACGTAACACTAATCTGTGCGCATGTTCCATAATAGCTACCGCGGTGCATGGTTAACGTTTCAAACACGTACTTGACATAGCACTTGACAACATCTCACTTTCTTTAGGATGTAAGTCAAATACAATAACTCAACTTCGACCAGTCCTAAAACTATACAAATTTAAATGCCAAGTGTTAACTCATAACTCTAGTCTTTTTGGTGGCACAGAAGGCCTTCCTGGAAGTGTTATGTAGCCCTTGCTCATATTTGAGATTTTTTCATCTGAGTCCGTATCGCACATTTCTTCACATCCTTCGCTTTTACCATTTTGATGAATGGACTCGTTGTTAGAGTGCGGTAAAATTGGACCTAACGTCGGTATAAGATGGCGACGATTTCGAAGCATACGCCCATTAGGTGTTCCAAAGATGTACGAACGCGGCTTTGAATGTTGTTGGATGACTGCCTCGCGTACCTTAAAGTCTTTGTCGTACACTTTCTCTCCTTTCTGAAGTTGTGACAATGGTTTAACTCGATTAAGGCTGTCATAATGAAGTTTTTATTTGGCTTTCAATTCATGCTCTGTAAGTCTGATGTTATGCAGTATGGACCTGTGAGCATTTAAAAAATCTGGTTTTGAAGGAATAGTGGTTCGAATCCTCCGTCCCGTAGATAATTCTGCTTGACTGTAACCATTTGCTAATGGCATAACACGATATGCTAAAAGTGCTTTATATGGATCCTCATTCTTTCATTTTGATGGTTTGTACAGCTCTCTCAGCTTCACCATTACTCTGTGCGTACTTTGAGCTGCTACAGTAGTCTGAATTTCAAATCCATAGTTATTTGAAGACTGGTGGAACCTGTCACTGGTATACTGTGGCCCATTGTTGGATATCAATACTTCCGGTATCCCATCTCTGCAAAATATTAAAATATGTAAAACAACATCATCACTCGTTTGCGAAGATAACTTAGCAATTTCGATGAATCTTGTAAAGTAGTCAACTACTAGAAGATACGTTGCTCCTTTATAACAGAATAGATTTTTTGCCACTTTTTGCCATGGATGGAATGGTAATAGGGTAACAATTAGTGGTTTGGCTTGATTAGGTTGCAATTCTAAACACTTGTAGCATTCTTTCACCAAATGTTCCACTTGTGTACTAAGTCCGAGCCACCATACTCATGCTTTAGCTCTTTCTCTACATTTCGCAATACTTGGATGACCTTTTTGGATTTTCTTGAGCGTGTCCCCTCTTAATATTGGCGGTATCACTAACCTTTCTCCTTTAAACAATAGTCCACTTATGACCGTTAGTTCATCTCGAATGCCCCAGCCCCATGGTTTTGCTAGTTCATCAACAATACATTTCCTCTCTGGTCAATCTTTTAAAGTAAGCAAAATCAATTTGTTACAAACTGGATCATTTTCTAAGTCAGTTTGAATTTCTGCAAGACGATTTCGGAACAGGTGTAGTTTTTTCCCAGGAATCTTATAAATCAAGGATACAAATAGAAAAGATCTCACTATTTATTTCCTTTTTTTGCCTACACTAAAAAAAGGAATATCTGTTTCCACATTGAGATGATTTCTCAGCATAGATTTTTCAAAGTAAGAAGCAAACGCTTTACTTTTAATAACAGCTACCCGTCAAGTTTCCTTCACGAACAAAGTGGCGATGATGATGATGATGATGATGATGATGACGATTATGACGATTATGCTATTCTACGCCTCGTAGTCTCTCAATCAAAGACCCCTAATGAGCACAGAAAACTAATAATTAGAGATAGGCTGGGGCATTCGACGATCCTCAGTTTACGCTAGCGGGCAGAGAAGAAGAGACAGGCTCAACTGCACAGTAGAACCGCCTCTCGCTTACTATGGAAGGAATCTGTCATCAATGAGTACAGATACCACATCCATTCCTTGCCAGAAGGCCGCAATTCTACGCCTCGCATTCCCCTCTGACAGTGCCTAAATACATGGAGCTTAGTGTACATCAAGGCCCTGTTGTCTTTTTCGCAACACCAATTGCCCCTGTAAGAATCGAACCTGCGTCTCTGGCACTAAAGACCAGAAAACTAACCAATAGACCACGGCGGCCCTTCACAATCAAACTGATAGTTTATAATAACTCCCTTCCGACTATAAAGTACTACAGTGATGATGTTACAAATAAGATTTTCAAAGAAACATTTTTTTAACACGTAGCCCTATCACCACGTGGAAGCAAAATATCAAGCAATGACCATTTAAATCTACCAAAAAGTTTATGGAAACTCCAGAAATTTTGCTTAGAACATAAAATTGAGAATTGAGTTCAATTAAGAATGATTTTTATAGCAATGATTCAAATTTGGAAATTTTGTAGCTGGACACTTGTTTATGAAGTTGTTTTTACATCTGGACGAGGCATTTATATCAACGAGAAGAATACCACAACTAAAGGATGTTATCTGTCATAAAATTATGACGTCACTCTTTATTACACTATCAACCATTGATAGAGGTTTTCCGAAAGATAATTTGTTTATTGGAAGCATTAGTGTAGACGCAATAATTAGGATAGTGATAATCTGACAAATTACCAATCTTGAATATTGAATTTACTGCTGACGAGTAAAAAGGAGTGTGCTCAATAAATAGGCATCGTTGAGTTTAACCAGAATGTATCTTTCATATCAATATACTTGTAGTTGTGTTTGCACCGTTTTGAGTTAGTTTTATGTTTTGTTAGTTAGTTTTGTACTTTCACTACACTTCATAATTTTTGTCTGCGCGAAACGTTACTATTTCACGTAGTTTAATATCTCATGTGATCATTGATTGCAGTTACAAGTCTACAGGAACTTTCAAAAGCATTGCAGTAATTCCCTATTTAGGACTACAATGCCATTGATTCTGTTTTAAAAGCTGAGGAAGCTTCAACATGTCTAGACAACGAGTACTAGAAATTTTAAGTACATTGAGGTTAATTGGAAAACCTACCACGAATTTTAAAATACACGTTGGCCAAATAAAACTATTCTATCTTCTTATGGTGCTGTGAAGGAAAAAATACAACGCACCTGTGCAAGCTGCATCCTATCGACTTGCATTCAGGATTTTTATGCCTCACAATGTGCATTCTGTGATTTTCATTGTTCTACGTAGGTTGTAAACGTGGTATCGCCATTATCTTACCTTTAAATGGAGATTCTATGCAGCGGCAGGGAATGTGGTTTAAGTCTATTGTCTAGAGGCAATGTATGAACAATTCTTTGGAAGTGTGCTTAAGATTCATTCAAGCTTAGTGGTTGACTGGCAACTACAAATGCGCGAATCGAATAATAAGTCTCGTTGGTAATTGCTGTTTGGACTTGTTGAGACATCTTACTCGATCAACATTATACTATTGTGTAGTTTTTAACCTATACCATATTATGTAGAAAAAGCAGGCAGCCTTTTACTTTGTCATCCAATATTCCGCGTTAACGATTTGGTACCCTTCTAAAGTAAAGAAGACACGTCATACTTTAATTCATATAGCAAATAATAATTAAATACAAATACTAACTGCAGAGACCGATTTTGCTACATATTGGGACCGGGATCGTAAGAAGAAGAAGAAAAAACCGAAATAGGGAGAAATAAAGGAGAATATGTTGTCTTTGAGTCAGGCAATAGTATAGTTTGTTAGTTTAAAGGTCTTATATAATTAAAGAGGCTGCATGAGGTTGCATGCAGAATAGGGGGTACAACGTTTTGTACGTTCTTTAACTGTTTTGAAAATCAAATTTCCGGCGTTTTATAATAAAAAAAATACTAGGCGGAAAACACAAGGATGGTAAACTATAACCAATTATAGTAGGAAACGAAAATCATAAATATACGACATTTAACTTTCTACGCAAGTGACTTGCTCTCATCTTTAATTGATAACATTATTTTGTTTTTCAGTATGTATTTGGTGTCTACATTACAATTATAGTATTAAACGTCGTTTTATAGATTAAAAGTTAAGGCTGCTCTGTATAGATTTATTTAAATAAATCACGATATATTCTTTGCTCTGACAATAATAATAACAAAATATAGAACTAGCTTCTGTGACCTTATTTTAGTAACATACACCATCAATATCTAAGACAGAAGTTTGTATGTAACTCAAGTCTGCCTACCAGAGAGTGTAAAGGACAATATAAAAACTAAGGCACAGAAAGATCTTACCCATGCGTAATCAGAAAACAGAAATATACATTGAATATAATAAAATCAAAATTTTCAAAAAAGGAGGAGATGAGAAGTTTTAAGAAAGACAGATAAATGAAAATAAAAAATAAAAATACTTTAAAGAGCTTGAAATAAAAGTCTCTGTGTCGAAAGAAGGACATAAATATATTTCATTTTACTATCATATCTCAGATAAAGTTATGGGTACTAGTATAGAATGTGAAAAGAGTTGACTCATACGAATCTATTTCCGCTCCTTTTTCGTATTTATTCCTTATCCGTAAGTAAATAACGATAAGAAACCCGAATCAGACCTCGTATCTATTCGTAGAACTACACGATTAGAGCCTACCAAGTACTTAAAATTACTTCAATAATTGACAGCTTAGTGAATCATAGATAGCAGTTAGATTGCTCTTAGTCACGTTCTCTGCCTACGCGGAATTATTGTTCAATTAACCGTAAACAAAGAAAAACAAGTTTGATACGCACAAAAAGGTTAAAAAGCTCCACGTAATCATCCTCTGTTAAGGGGGACACAAGACCTGCACGATGATTACGAGGAGGAGAAGCTAGGTGGATCGATGTGGACCTGCAAAGATGTCAACACTTTTCATCCATTTGGCTCAAAGGAAGGGTGTTTCAGTACATGGTTCCTCAGCTTGAACAGTAGCAATTGGTACTCATACAGCTGTCCTTGACCTATCAACAGGGAGGAACGATAACATAGAAAAACAAGTAACACGTATATAAAATGTTGTTAAGTAGAGATATTCCCCTTGTCTACAAGAAGTAAAAATTCTTCACCAAACATTTCAATTAACGTGTTTGAAAATTTTTTTCAACATGTTCCTATTGTTATGAAGATCTTAACAAGACCTGCTTGATCTGTCGTTTGAAATGTATTTGTAGTAAAGATTCGTAATTGTCACAACACTTTCTATGTTATTGTGATTTCACCTTTGTTGGTCATCCGTCACCTATTGTGGAAGTTGCGTACTCTTTATTTTCGTGGCTTAGTAAATTATGTATGACTCCTATCGTTTAGCAATTCCGAAGTCATCTGGCAGCTTGCAGTCCGCTCTTAACCTGTTTCTACCTTAAAATCAATCTACATTTCCTTCCTCGTAACTGAACCAATTTTGTTCAGCATTGTAAAGAAATCTCAACTTCAAACACAATTATCCTTTCAGTTAGTTTGACTCGAACTTTCAAAATGTATACGTTTCTTATGAAAATTTACTGATATCGGATGTAGACTTTTGACCAATTGCCTTTTACGTTTGAGTACTCAAATGCTTTCATAACATTTGTAACTAGTCGATATTGCTATTTGTAATTTTAACAATGAATCAGTGTACTGATCAATCGCTGTCTACATCAACATAAACCGCCCTGTTACATGTGTTAGATGTAATAGCTTTCAATTACAGTACATTACACAAAGTACAGCAAATGGTCTTAACGCTCGTCATGTTGCTATTTCACCTTCTTCTCTGCTCTGAATAAACATGTGAAATGTACTGATGTTTTCTTAACGCGCGCACGAAATTCAAAGGACAAGACAGTATAGCTTAGTCAATGATAAAAGTTATTAGATCCAGACTCCTGCTTTCTACCACAGTGACAGGTGCTTGAGCTCTGGCTTAATAACATCGCGTCGGCAGTAGTTTTGACTGAATTTTATGACCAACTTAAAAGAAAATATTTAAAGGGACCTTGTGTTTGGAGAAAGATAAAGACTGGGCGTTCGAATTCTCTCAAAACAGGAATATATAGTCAAACATAGAAAGCTGCCCTAATCGAGATATCTGAACTAAAGATACAGTTTTATTCAAGGTTTGTTTGACGATGCCTTCTACTTTTTATAGATAGCTTTATGCTTGCTTTGGTTTTCGATTTGTGAATGCAATAACTATGGTGTCTTAATAAGTTTAGCTCTCTCCCAATTTCATGGAGCTGCATCGCAGTGCGTAAGGTCGGCTTAGTAATACAACACGCCATGGTAAATCCAGGCAAAGCGACCCCACGTTAAATTGTAATGCAAAATCATCTAGTCACTGATACCTTTGTAGTTTCGTTACTTCGTGCTAATTTTTAAGTTTAGCAGGTTTTCTCTACGACCTCGGACTTGAATTTTAACATTCTGCTGCAAATTCGTCATTGAGATACAAATCTTTGCCATGACACGCCAAGGTATTTATCTTGCTCTCTCTATACTTTTATTTCCCAAATAGTTTATTGTATGTGAATATCTGTTGAGTCTATTATTCGGTTTTCCTCTGATTTCATCGAAATCAGATTTTGCCGAGTTGAATTTGTTTATAATGTTCACACGTCGCGGCTTGCAGGAACTTTGACAGCCTTATCTAGGGTTTTGCATCTCCTGTCGCAAATGCAGCAGCAAGGGCCAATGTCATGTTACTGTGTTATTGCTATGGCGGCCGGTAACCCTTTCTACTACGATAAGGTTGTCATTGTCAAGTACATTTTATTTCCACAGATTGATTTTGATGAAACATCCCCCTCTACACGTTTTAATTCTCAACAGGAATGTTACTTATTTGTCACGATCTGTATTTATCATGAATTCAGCACAGTGCTGCCAGACTAGAATAGTCTTGGTTATTGAGAGGTAAAACAGAATCTGTCATAACAGTAGGATGATCCAAGACTGCTGTTGATGTTGAAGATACGAAAGTATCACAATGTTCACTCCTGTTTAGTGTCGGTTCTCCTTTGTTCAATATCTCTTTATCGTTCGTTTTAGATTCCGGCAAATCTGATGATCGTTTGCTGACGATGTGAAATGTATGCTGGCAAAGCCATCTTCAGATAGTAAGTCAGCGACGTTTTGTC
>JAAAKM020004413.1:0-11728 GCA_010016025.2 Alatinidae sp. Z8VKAUB7J3 | reverse complement strand
TTGTGTTCTTTACTCAATCGCCTCCAGCTCCAGCCTCCAGCTGCATGTTGGCTAGGCCTGTTATTTAGATAGCCCTGGCTAGAATCAATTAACGTCTACTTTGAATAGTAGCTGCTCAAATTCAGTTAAATATTTGGAATTGCTATCACGTGATTTGTTGTCCTTCTGGACACATTGCTATTGGAAATAGAAAAAGGAACTACCTTATCCAGGATACAAACTTATAATGACGTCACGTTTTCGCTGGTGCGTACTCACCCAAAGCTATCTAATTGCTGTAATCGAGCAAGCGTTTGAGCAAATATACTGTATAACACGCATGGAGTTTTGTTATGTACACCTCCTCATTAAAAATGTTATTGTCCTGGGTATATAACAGAGATGGCTGACTTTTAAAACTATTCGTTCCACGTGCTTTTCCCGATGAAAAATAAATTTAACAACAGCAAAGTCGTCCTTCACAGTTAATGGAAACTGATAGCGGCATAAGGAGGAGAAATATTCCGGGGAAGTCTACTTCACAGCTACATGGACAGCTTAGATGAGTCGAACTTGATTGTATATGCTATAAATCGGCCTTACCCTAGTCTTTTTGTGGGGGATCTGTTCTCCCCCCTTTCTTAAAACGTCGTCGTCATAGTCCTTCTGGATACCATCTACTCCGTAACTTGAATCATCTACAAAAATAAAAGAGACAACCGTGATTTTATTGATTGCAATTTTGTGTTACATCTGAACTTTTGGGGTATCCAAATAGTTTCCATTTGAGGACGCGCTGCGCAGCATGAAGATACGCGTAGGGCGAATTACGTGGTCCATAGTTGCTGTAGTGCCGCCTGTAATGACCCCTGAAACGGTCCAAGGGTGATCTTGCAACAGATATGAACAAAATAGTGACTTAAATTGAGGGAAATGCTGGATCAAAGTGGACCCGCTGAGAGGCTGCCCAATCTTCTTCCCTATTCCCTCCCGCTGGAAAATATGAATTATACGTGTTTCACCCCCGCCATAAAACCAACAATATTGCGCCTGGTTATTGCTATGTCAGTGATGATGTCATATTTGCACCAGAAGGCTACTTCGTGTGCCATCTCCGTTCCATGTAATGGATCGTCAAATCTCTATACGGTCCAGCTACAACATAAGGCCATACTGATTCCTTTTCGTTTTTAGCACTGCACTGGGGCAATTACACAAATGGTTACGGTAACCACGGCATTATATGCTGGGTGCCCAATTTTCGATGCCTTGTTAATAGCTGTAGCTCATGCGATTGCAGTGTAATAAGGCTTTATAAATACTAATAGTATCAACGCGGATCGTTATTTTCGGTGGTGTTTTGTTAAAGCAAGCCTACCATAAATCAAAAAAATATCTTTGTCACCATTGTCGTTAGCACTTTTATTAAAACTTTTATCATTCCCTTTGATACATTTGTCGCTAAGTTCGACTACCAGCCACATTCCATACAGAGGTGGGGCAAAATCATGACTTTGAAACTTGCAACAGACGTAGATCATATGAAACTTGGCGCAGAGGTAGGACCCAAGGAGAGTGCTAGGTCTTAGTTGCCAACTCTAAGCATTTTTTAAATATTAGGGTGTGAAATCTGACACTTGGTCGGTGTCTAGGATCTTCCCTTCTTACATAAATGGCAATATCTTTAGTCTCATATTTTAAAAGAAAATTTGTATCAAACAAAATGTTGCAACAGAGAACCCAAAAATGAATTTAAAACTCGCCTGCCTTACATAAATAAAGGTTTGCGGCAAGGAAAATAAGGTGTATGTCGTTTTCAGGTAAGACATCTACGCAAAATTTCGGGGTCTTCTTGTGGTGGTCGATTTCACGGTAGTTCAGTGGCACAGTGGTAAGGGCATTGGACTCATGACGTAATAGTTGTGGGAGTGAATCCCTGTCGAACCCCAACGTGTTATGCCCTTGGAAAAGGCGTTTTATTTCACATCTTCCTTGGACTCTCTATAACTTACAGCTTACGTCCCGGGTCAGATAAAAAACCTTTGCCCGGCTTTGGTATAGTCTCTTACGGCTATAAAATGGGACTATCATTAACCAAACACGCAAAAAACTGAGCCGAAAATCCAACGTTTTGCCTGTCTCGTGAAAAAAAAATGATATTGCTTTCCATATCTCAAAATAACTGTTGTCTCCGACATAAACAGTTTAGACACCAGTCTGAACTACATATTCTGCTTTATTATTACTCTCAAGCTATTGCAAATGCACCAGAAAGAAACAAATGCTAAATGGCTAGTGTAATAACTGACTCGACGCACCTTGATTCGCCTTTCTCTTTTTCCCTCTGTGACCAGCTTCAGATGTGTTCAGGGATATAAATGACCAAAGTGCGTCTGTGAATGACTCGGCATCTGGGCACTACGGGAATAGATTATTAACGTTGGTAACCAATGGTACCAAGAAAAGCATGGACTTCCAAGGTTTAACAGTAACAACAACTTTAAATAACTATGCATCGATTAACGCTTGTGCGATATAGTAATACATTTGATAGCTGACGTGAAATGATAGAATGAATGAAGCAGAATGAAGGAGAAAAATAATTCTACAGCTGCTTTGTTACAACAAATTTCACATTTGAGACAACATACCATCACAGAAAGCCAAGTCTGTTGTGCGTATTTGAGTACAGGGTTAAAACCGTTAAGAACGGAGCGGGGCACGAGCCCTGTTGATCCCTTGGCTACGCAAATGCAGGGCGTGAAATTAAGGGTAAATTAAATTGCATTATTGATTACACGATCGATTCCATAAATGACTACTCTCTAGTTAAGAACTTACGGAAGTTGGAGAGGGCAGGATGAATGGGAATAACTTAAAGCTGTACTTGTTACATTACTACTTTGAAACGGGATCTCAAGAATGAGTAGAAACCACGCCATTGCAAAACATTGCTAATGTAAGTACGTGCAGGCATCTACCACTCAAGTTAAATTGATACAATAACACATTGCAAGTTTATAATTTGAGGAGCCTATTCATACTCGTAGATTACCTTTCCAGCACTGTAAACACTTTACAGATTATAGGGAACATTGATGGCATGTGTAACTAGTAGGTTAACGAAAAAGCTAGTGCCCAGCCTCGCTATTTATCAGCAAGTCGATTGGTTGGTACTTCCTAGCGTGAGCCTGTGATCTGGTTACATCTTAGCTTGCATCTTAGCCGGCGAAACAAAAGTAAAAACACGCCGAGCCTTTCTTAACATGTACTGTGAGGCGTAAAACGTTTAATAATGGTAGCATCAAGACGTTGCGTCAATAGAAGTCGCACTGTGGAGGGTAATAATGTTCAGCTTCAGTTCTCCATTTGCTAGACGTGCCATTGGTTATTGCATCAAGCACGATTTGCCATTACAATAAAATTACTGAACTATAACAAGTAATAGTTAGTCCAAAATAAATCAAGCGGACTTAGGTATTTAAAATATATTAAATACCTCAGCATTAGATGTCATTTTTCGTAATAAGGAAAGCTGTTGTTGGGCTGTTTGGGAACCTTTGGAGCTCTCAAAATCGTTCCAATTCGAGTTCTCCCACGAGGGCAGCTACGGTATAGAAAGGAAAACTGGTAACAATATCAAACACCCTAGGGTAACTTATAGCAAGGTGGATGAAATAAACTGGGGCACGAATGGATTAATTATGAGCATTCACAATAAAGGGCGTCTTTTCTGCCCAAACTGTAACAAATATTACATTTGGTGTTTGTTGCTAAGGTCTGGAAACCGACCTTTCGCGTGAAATGATGTACCAGACGTAATTAGAAGCTCCCCAAGTCAACGAGGTAACCACAGTTCCGAGGCTAAACTGCACAACGTTAGTATGCGGAGAGGATGGAAAATATTTAATAAGTCACTTTGCTAAAGCGGTAAAATATCATGAAAAAAACACCTAAAGGACACGAAATGTGTACTGCAGCGCACTGTTTTGAAGAAGAATTCGCAAATCATGGTTGGAGAGAAGATTACTTTCAAGTGGCAGCTCAAACACAGCTTCTGAATGGTACTTATGTTTTCAACCCACTGTATTGTCCCTGAACGTGACTGCAATAATTTCAGAATCTATAACATGAAAGAGACGACCTTCGCAATGTCATAACACTATCTGCAAAACTGGCTTTTAATCCGCCTAACCAGGTCATGTAACCTTATGAACGGATTTCAAAACTGCGAACGCTCATTAAAAATTGAAGTCACGCATGCGTAAACAGAGTACTGATTCTTTCCAGCTTAGGGCCTTAACGCAAACGTTCTTTAATCGGTTTGGCGGCGGATGTCATCTAAGGAGGAAAGGAGCAAGCAGTTCATTAAGAAATGCAGACGTTGGCGAAGATCTAAAGCGGGATTTTCGGTTAAATTACAAAGGAAATGCTTCAATATCACCTCAGAGTAACCCACCAATTACAATTTGTACAGTGTCTTATCATAATATTTGAGGGGATGGAGTACAACGGTGGTTTTAAACTGGTCACAACCCAAGACCCATTTCCCACAGTTAAACATTACAAAACATTTACAGAATCAATAACAAGCAATAGGATGTACGTTGCATATTCATTTCCATGTTCAAAGTGCAATAAAGAGCACATTATTAAATACCTGGGGAGAATCAATACGTACGTAAATAAACGATGACATATCAGTACAATTTACGAGTTATTTACTTTTGACCCGATGTTCGTGACCACCGAAAAACGAGTTGGAGACCCACTGATTGATGACCCTGGATAAGAAAATCACGAAAAGGGAGGGGAGGAAAATTATTGCACGGCCAAGAATGGGTAGTGGTCCCCTGTTTATCAATACATATTACCACTGTATCGGGTCCAACTTGTACGCTTCTCTGCATGTCCAACGTAGGGTAGGGAGAATCGAAGTCCATAAACACCCACAGGTTTATGCAAAAGTAACGGACCCCTAACACGACAACGAGTGGCTCATGGCATTGCGACTTTGATTTAAATATACTTTGCATATTTTTAAGAAGTTTATACTTTAGCGGAATTTAACAAGGGTTATATGCCTCCTACACATAGACACGCGAGTGATTTACGATTTAAGTATATGGAAATTACAAGCGAATGAAATGTTGGAGACAGATGTTACAATATGCTACTCACAGCCGCAGACGAGACTCTTACTATTATAGTTATCTTAAAATTTCATGGCTCTTGGCATTAATATCAATACCTCTGTGATAGTTATAACAACAAGCATGCGAAAATAATACCTCCTTTGGTAGCACGGTCGTTTCTTCTGCTTGTTTTGCTTTGCTCGCGATACTAGAAACAGGAAATATCCATGTTTACATCAGTTCCATTATTCATAAAAGCAAAAGAACTACGCATAAAGTCGACCAAATATCGCATGAATAGAAGAACGTGCCCCAGCCTGACCGTCTTGTTAATTGTTTCTACAGCAGATCGGATTGAAAATCCGTAGATCACACCAGATAATAAATGCAGTGCAAGGGTAAGTATACAAATGTCTAATGTCCTAGGATCAAACTGTATGATCTCCATACCCAACTCTCGTTTGTACCCGTTCTCAACTTTTACCAAGAATCACGTGCAACGTGTGCTAATCCGGTAACTATGCAGGATCCAAGAAACGGGTCTATCGTCAGAATGAGCATGTCCTAAAGCTTGCTTGGTGGCCAAGCCCTGGTATTCCAAACAGAAAAGCAGAAAAGCGATCTCGTTAGATGTTTCAACTACACCATAACTATCAATTCACGTTTTCGGTGGCTGTTACTCTTTATTGACGACAGTTATAAGATCAGGGTCGCTGCTAACAAGGGGTATTTGAGAGACTGAATCAACAGCATACAATCTAAAGAATTGAGTAACCTATGTTTAAATGAACTCATTTTCTACGTCATAGGCTAATGATGTGGTTCCAGGCGCCTACTGAAGGGGCTAACATGCACTTTAGCAAACGTCGTTGTCACACACTCCCTGTATAGCCCAATAGAGTCTACGCGCCTTCTGTCCAACCTAACAGAAGAATTGTCAGTTCTCTACAACAATTGGTTAATTAGACCCATTTACGAAGGGCTGACAAATTCATGCAGAATCTATAAAGCTTAACAAAAACTCCTGTCAATATAGTAATAGAATCATTAGTATGGAAATCCGGATCACTATAATCTCTTCAACTCTATCCTTTTCTTCGTCTACTTCTTTTACCTCTTCTTCGTCTCCTCCTCCTTTTCCTCCTTATTTTCTTCTCCCTGCTTGTCCCGGGTAGGGGTCGCCATTGCTGCAACAAAGCTTCTCTAAAAGCTCCTCTCCCCAATAGTGCCACGTCTAGAAACTCTCTTCTACTCCTTGCCTTTCCATGTATTTCTTTATCAAATCCATTTATCTCGTTGATGATCTATATCGCCTTCTCTTTCCCCACATGTCAATGTTCAGTCTTTTTCTATCTCACTTCCACTTCGGATTTTACCCATGTTCTCAAACTCTGCTTCCACACCCTTCTCTTACATACCATCTTTCCTATTCGAGTGGCCTTTTACATCTGATAGATTGCCTTCTTCGTCTGTATCTTATGCACTGCCTGTATTATTGATATTCTATTTATAGTTTTATCTCTTTTTTTACATTATATTTATAGCCGTCTTCCTCTAAGTTTAGTCTATTTACAGTCCTATCACTGCCAGATGGAATCTCAAAACATTAGAGAGAGCTTCCAACTGTGTACGATGGACGTTCCAGATAAATTCAATCACTTTTCTATCAAGTGAGTACTTCCATTCACTAACGTACTATATTTGGCTTTCCCTCGCAAAGCATAAAATCTGCGTCAATTCAAAACAATGTGTTTATCTTACGTGACAAAATAAAAGGCACCTGCGCATGGCTCGTATACAAAGCTGTTACCACAGCATGGCTAATAACATCGAATACAACTCAACACGGCGCATGTAAAATCGTAAAATAGTCTTAAGGGGGCTGAGAAGGGAGTGGTGAAGTCCATGTCCCATATTTTTTTAAATTCCCTGTCTACCGTTTAAGCCTGTGCTAGGGTTGACACTAGGGGGAATTGGGTGAGGTCGAGCCCCCAATAAGGTGTCTTCAAAATTGAATAATGATTTATCCATGCAAATGTGCAAGAAAACAAATCAATTTTAGCAACAGTTTTTACTAGCTTATTATGCAGATGTTGCCTTTAATTTAATAATGTTTTGTCTACAATTGCCTTTGTAAGGTTAAAAAATGCGCCGTCAACCCCGACCCAGACCCCCAGATCTTCTTAAATGTCCACAACTAGAGTGAAGAGGCTTAACACGAAATCGCTCTTCAGACCGCTATCATAACTTACCTCGCCGGGATGTATTTAACTGATTTCTTTGAGTCAGAACGTTTTCTAAGACGTTTCTATACTCGTATAATTGTGCCTCTGAGATAAAAAACGTTTGTACCCAAACTATTATACCGTATTTCTACAGTGCTCGCCGATATTAGAAGCAATGTCCAAAATGGCATTTTTTCACAATTGTGTCCCAAGTGAACATTACTGTAAATCATAAATATATCACTCGAAAATTTTTCGTCCGAAACCATGATTGTAATTCACATCTTTCAAATAGTAGCCTAAAATTGGGCTTTCCAACTCTTAATTCTGTCAAACACCCATGGAGTAGTGCTCACCTTATCTTGACTATCATTGCCCTCTTTAACTTCATTACAGTGACTCTCCTTCTTACTCTAATTGAGAACCTTAATTCCTTTTATTTTCCGTTCCGTCACAAAGTGAGGGCCTGCAAATCACTTAAGTACTCGCAGAAGTCACCGTCACGGAATATCAGGCACTTTGATTGAGTGACTACTTATTCGACCATTGGAAATATTCTACATCCAAAAGATGAAATGCTTCCTGGATTTAATAGTTTGAGAGGAGTCACCATAATCGGCTGTGATGGCCTGAGAACTCGATTTTCTGTTATTTCAATTCATTCACTTGTATAATTTGTGGCACCTTCAGTTCGTTGGACCAGCACTCCTACGTAGATGAGCAGCGTCTATCTTTTGTATGAAGAAAAATTTATCTCACTTAGCGTTGTCGAGGTGTGAACATTTCACGCTGCAAGCATTATGTTGTGAATAACAAGCGTGAAAAGTGCACCGCTTGAATCATTTTGATTCTTTATTTAATATTTCGGTCAACCCATTGGTCAAGCTCGACTGGGCTAACTCCACTTTACAAAATACGCTTCGGCTTGGAATATTTCGTGTGCTGAACTTAATGCACCGATTGTTTTAAGGGTTAGCATTGGAACACTTTTGTAAAGGATATTGTTTTGAGTGCACTAATTATGTCGCGTTGCATACCCTCCCGTTCAGTCTTATAATATATCCCTTATGAACATCATTTAAACAATAAGATGTGAACGGTAAAATTTCGCCCCTTACGTTATTTTTAACAGACTAATTAGGGAAGAGAAGCACGGCAATGCTGTCTATCAAAATGCACTACCGAGATGGTCAAAACAAAAGCAATGAGACCTCAGTTAAGGCCAAAAAAGGACTAAAATCATAAGCTAATGGCTATCATGGTCATTGTCGCGCGCGATTAAAAATAAACAATCAAGTAACTGGGACTATATACAGGCTAAAGGAAGAAATCTCACAAACTAGCACAAACATACTGGTAGTGTGTGATTACCGTGTTAACGCCTTTCAGTTTATAAAAATAACTCTTACAACGCTAAGCTAACTGATAGTACTTCATATACATATTGATCGACTTATACTACTGTGAGCTTCTGGGTGTAGAGCTCGACGTTTGACCGCCATACTCAACGCTGAAAAAGGTTTTAATATGGATGGCAGTTAAAGCTGTGGTGTAATGTAAATTTCAATAAATTGATAGATGTCACAGTTACTGAAAAACGAATAGCAACCATTGAAATTAAAATCGTTTTATGTTTTGTAAATAGAACAAACCATAAACTAAAATTCGATAGCAATAGGCCCTGTCTAATCATATCTAAAGCATGATTCAAGCATCTGGCCTTACCTCATGGTCCCTGTTCCCAACACATTTGCAAGAGAGGGCTTCTTAACGGATACTGCGCATGCAACAAGCGAATGTGATGTACCTACTACGAGGTGACCATGCAAGCAGTTAACACGAAGTATCTGCAAGTTGTCTTGATCGTGATCTTCTGTTAACACAATTTCATGTTCATCAACTTTCGCAAGGAATTTCTTGGAGTAAATGGACACCACCCCTGAGGAAATATTAGAAAAGGGCGGATGTCATTTGACACCAATTTAAGAAAGAAGTGCTCATAATGCAAGCCAAATTTCCATGAAACGAATGAAAAAATAAATGATGAGTGAAGGACATAAACAAACAAACAAAAGCGAACGAATACAAAAGGGAAAAAAAACGACACAAGGAAGAATGGACGAAACAAAAAACAATTATGAAAAAAATAAAAAAGGAAGAGAGAAAAATAAAAGAACGAAGATCACAGGGCAGACATTACAAACTTACAAACAATAAATGCAATGCTAGTAACATTTTCATAAAACTACAGAAATGAAATTGCCACAAAGTGGAATTTCTGCATGAAGAATCGAGATACTGGAAGAAAACGATCACAAAAAAGGGAAGATGGAAGAAAAACAAAAATTTATAAAAGAAAATGCTTTAAGAGTGCGAAAAGAAGACACGGGAAAAGATATGAAAGATTCAGTGAAAAGGAAGCAGGAAGCAGGAAGCAGAAGCATGGAAAAGAGGAGCAAAGGAAATAGGAAGGGGCAAATCTTGAGGGATAAATAAAATGCCTCTATTTTCACAACTTAACACTATAACAATGGTGAGAATTCTTGTAGTTCTCATTTCCATGGAATTTAACAATATAGATTGTTTCAACTGTCTTAAATTAGTACGGATGGAGTATCTTGTGTGCGACACCATCTTTCTAAGTTACCTGATTTAACTTAATTGGTGGAATAACAAAGTCCGTCCCACTGGAACGTGTTACTAATAAACATTTCTGGTTAATAGAGTCTATTGGATGGAATGATCTCTGAATAATATCTGATACTAACCTCGTCCTAAATTTTTTTGAGACAGTCGTAGTAATGCAATATAGTCTCTATCTACTTCGACGAGCTGACACTAAAGAAAGAGAAAATCCATGAAAAGAAACAATAAAAATTGCTTTCTATGCAAAGTGTGATTACTACCATAAGTGGAACTGTTACACATGCAACAACATTAAAAAATGCAAATGTTCAGGCTTGTTTCTTTTACATAACTCTTAACTTGTATAAAATACTGTGGTTCATGGATCCTTGCATTTAAAATAAGTCAGAACAGATATTAAATTGTCACTGATTTTCGTACAAAAGTTGTCAAGTGTCAGTATTTGATGCAGTCAACTATTTGCGAGAACAACTCAATGACCATGTGCCACTTTCCTATCATCATATGATTGATACTAACTATCAATATTATGATGGTGGTGGTATTTTTTGTAATGATGATGATCATATTTGTAGTGGTGTTTATGATAGTGATGATGACAATGATAATGATAGTGGTTTTGGTTATAGTGGAGATAGTGATAATGATTATGATGATCACAATGATGATGATGATGATCACCATTCGAAATTAATTTTCTGTAAAAAGAAACATCTATTCTTTTGCTTTATCTAAAGAATCTATAGAATGACATGCATAAAAAACAACAAAAATTAGAGCATATACTTTTTTTCTTCTTTCGGATCCAGAGAAAAAAATGTTAGTCCCCTTCCCTAAATCACAAAATTGTAAGTCCCTTACTCCAATCCAAAAAACATTCTGAAAGTTTCATCTCAATCCTCCAGCCGTGAGACAAAACGAAGCATACCGTACTTGTCAAACTACGAGTTCGTATGAGACCTGTCACTTTTTCGTGAAACAACTGACTTAATGCAATATATATATAACGAAAAATATACGCTTAAAAAAACGTATACCGTCCAAAAATTATCTGGAAACAAAATAATTCTGTTTGTAAAAGTAACCCGGAGATATATTGGCTTTAGCTACCTGTTTTATAACATCAGACGATCGGATATGTATTAAGGACACTTACCAATTTTTTAAAGCAAGGTGGGGACTGTGGTGTCTTAGCACTTTTCGAATAACACATTCAATTTTATTTTAAGAAAAAACATGAGCATCAACACTTACGGGTGAAGAAAGTGGCAGAAAGTTTTATTTTTTTTTGTATTAAAAGTATTATCATGAAATTAAAATTATTATCATGAAATTAAAAGAGTACATGCCTTGTGAAAACCTTTGCTGATTAAATTCATCATTTTGTATGAATCACTTTTAATATTGTGGAACTTCAGCAAAAAATGATGGATTTTTGGTTGCCCAAATCCATATTTCCTATTGCCTTTTCATAGCTTCCGCTATTTTATTTTTAACTAATTAACTCAAAGAAATTATTTCTGCTAAACAGAACAGTCAAGCACTACACGTTCCCACGTGCAGTACGGTGAAGCTTGTCGGGAAGATTTCTCCAAACAGATTTGAATTAAAATATAATCGTTGCAAACCAAATACGATAAGGATTATTTCGACATCACCCTTTATTGTAAGAATATTTTGACTGTGTGTATGCCCATTATGACCAAAGGTTGCTTATATAATCGTAATCCGCAAATATTAACT
>JAAAKM020004411.1:0-11729 GCA_010016025.2 Alatinidae sp. Z8VKAUB7J3 | reverse complement strand
CATATTAAAGTGAATGATAGTCTATTTATATTCTATATTCTATATTTTATATTCTATATTTTCTTATCCTCAGGTAGACGTTTTGGAAATCCTCCTTGGTAAGTATTTTACTATGTCCAGTGTGATGTCGAAGACTTTTATACTTCTATGAGATATTCCTTTACCCTCTGTTACCCCTTTACCCCTTTGCCAAAAGATAATCCATTTACTGGAAACCAAACTCAAGGGATGTATCTTATTCGTCCATTTGAAATACAACGCAAGAACCTTTCGGTCTATATACAGTTAACGTTCCATTCAATCGAGGTTACGATATTTAGAATTTGTTTTCTTATTATGTTCAAAATGTAAGATATGAAAAGTGAAAGGTTTCGCATCTCAGTATCTGCATCCGCCATTACTACAGGTAAATTGATGTTAAAAGAGTAAAATATCAATTTGTAAGTTACGTTTTACTTTGCGAAAAGAAAATTACAGATGTACTGCTGCAATACCAGTCGTTGTTAGTTACTGGACAGCTATTGTTGTGTCTAACCAAGGCATCCAAGCCAAGGTATCTGAATCTGCATAGATTTTAGCGTGAAATTTTTCCCTATCAATTTTTATAAGAACGACTTCTCTGACTGTTCTGTTTTTGCAGCATCATATTGTTACTGGTATTGTTGTTTCTCAGCCTCTAAAAGCTACTTCTGAGGCCCTGTGTGGCCGGCATCACCTTACCCGGTGTAGCACTAAATTTGCTAAAACTAATGCAAATACAATTTCTGCTGTGCACCTTCCTCTATGACTATATACTCGTGAGCCGATTGGACTATTCTGCTTTAATATATAGGTCCACGTTATTTCTCCAGATAGTTAACTATAGTTGGGCATTGTTGGCATGCTGGCAGTTGGTTCAAAAGGTACCCCTTTCCATTTTGTTTTGAAGTTTTGTTTTGAATACTACTGAGTGGCCCATCCCATCTTCAAAAAGCTGGCAGAAGAGTCATTTTAGATGTTAACCAGCTGAGTTGTATGCTACCATGACTCATATAGATATAGTGTATACTGCAAAATCATTAGTGACATTTGATGTTCATGTCAAAAGTGCCACGTTTGTAATTAATTTAGGTGTATTAATAAAGTGTGTATATTTTGGTATTGCATTCTGTCACACTGTATAGGTATTTAACTGGAATAGCAACACTTCGAATAACAAAACCCAGGCTTTTAGTGGGGTATAAAATGATCATTTAGACAGGAAGAATCACATACAGAGATTATAATTGGAAGAGATGAGGAAAGTCGAAATGTTGCCAAAGTGGATTGAAAGAGGCAGCTGAACATTAACGGGCTCATGCTCTAGTAGAGCGTACTCGAAACCCCATTGCTACAAGACAAAGTAAATACATGGGGATTCATAAAGCATAAGACGTAAACAGAGACAAAGACAACTGTACGTTATTTACATTGAACGTGTAGACACATATCGTAATAGGTCAGTCGATTTGCACTGGCAATGACAGAAAATCAAGGAAACCAAAATCTTCCATTGTCAGGAGTCGAAAGGGGAACAGAAAGAGGGTAGTTTCAACCAACCAATAGAAAGGGCCTGATTGTGAGTCAACCAATGAAACAGCATCATGATGCTTTGATACTGAGTCCCCCGTCTTTCATCTCTCAAGTAAGACTTTTCAGAACCCTGTTACTTTATCCTTGTTCTATATTAATAAGCATGAGAGTAGGGATCCGTTAGGCTATTAAATATTTTAAAATGAGGGGTATAAATTTGAAATGCTAGATTAAATGGCAATTGCTGAAACTACAGATGCCTACAGTGATCTTGCAGACCAAGAATGCAGCTCTTAAATAAAGAATTGGTAAAGCAACACCTTGCTAATCTCATAATTAGCCTCATTAAGCTTTTTAATTGAATTATAGAACGAGAGCGGTTAAGTTAGCGAGCCCTAATGCGCAGCGTAGAAATTTCTCGGGGTGCAACTGTGCAATTAATTGGAAATGGCATGTTTCCATTTTAAACGGGGTTAACATGAAATTGAATGCAGAATCAGGAGTACAATTCGAACTGACGTTAGTTGAGGAATTTCGAATAAAAGTCACATGTCATTCAGACTGATCTCCTACGTCTTGTGGAATGTGGACCAGACAATTCGGATGGTAAAAAGTAGCCCGTTCCATGAAATCAAGCTGTGAATATCTTCATGTAATAGAGCTCATTGAAGTGAAGCATATTACGAAAGTTTAGGTAAATTTAGCAAAAAAGTAACTTTAAAAAAGGAGTTATCTCTTTCATAAATTTTGTTGATTAAAAAACAGCAATATTTTGCTTTCCTCCTTCTAAAAATGCCTACTGATAAAATACTCCAACAATACTCTACAATAGACATTACTTTCCTTTGTCATTTATAGTAAACTGTGTATAACGCCGCCAATATTGTTCCAAAGAGATACCAGTCTCAGGGCGAAGAATAAATAGTCAGTTAAAGCTGACGCAGACGTAGAAAATTTAAACAGCCGCGATTACCTTCTGAATTGCAACCTCACAGCTGGTGTAGCAAATTACAGAGGAGAGTGAAGAGAAGTTATTATCGCATATCATAGTCCAACTCCCGGAACTGAGGACCGTTAACTACATCATTCACAATTTCTTTCAATTCCACTAAGCAATTTACATTTATTAATAAACAAACGAACAACGGCAAAAGAAATTCGATGCTTACATACCAAGTATTAAAACAAATAAAATTCTTTTGCTTACAGTCTTAGTAAAATATGCATTAGAGAATTTAAAATACAAGTGAGTAAAGTACTAATTCATCAAATAACGTCTTAGGTTAAAATAATGAAGCAATAAAACATTGCATTGAAATACAACAAAATAGGAATGCGATTGAACCCCAATGGTGAATAAATCTAAATTTTTAAATAGTAATAACTTCAAATTTGATATTGGTATTGGCAAATTTTCTACAATACCTTTGAAATGTTTTCTTTTATTTGCTAAGGTGAAAGATTATTTAGGTCTTAAGAAAATGAACAAATGCGTTTACCATTCAATATCATACCGAAATTTAAGCCATGTTTGCCCTAACATAACTCAAAGTTACTTCAACCTGGCTTTCTCTACTTTTAAAGAAAAGATTTTTGGACACTCGAAAGATTGATACCTACTGTATATATCTAGTTTCTACAAAATGATACCTATTAGTTTGACTAAAGGAATTTATATGCTAAACATATGCCACAGATAAAGAGGGTTATTTCCAACATTTATTTGTTGCAACGGTTTTGCTTTGCTTTGTGAGAGCTTTCTTCCTTCTTAACCAATCCTTCTGCCCAAATGCTGCTGTCCCATGTAGCCTAAGCCATACCCAAAAAAGTAGAGAACGTTATTGTAATGAAATGAATACATTAAAGTTATCGGGGTTGGCTCCAAAAAAATTTTATCATTAGAAATCAATGTTTGGTCAATTTTCTCTATTTTCTCCCACATTGTTTTTGCAAGCACGATTTTGATATTGAAACATAAGGGATTCGCTGACATTGCACCGTACCAATGCAGAAAAACCTTTGTTACATGGACTAATAAGTTTGTATTTTGTCAAATGCGTTTTTTAGTAACTGTTCATGCAGATTATAAAGCGAAACATTTTAATTTTAAATTTTTTGAAGACTGAATTCAATAAAGTATTGTAAAAGCTGACACTTGCATTGCACAGCTGAAAGGTTTAGAAAGGTTTTGATCTCTGCCAGCCAATGCAGATAAGCGATTCAAAGTCAAGCCTAGCAAAGCCTAGCAAAGCCTAGCAAGCCTAGCAAAGCTGCTTTCTATTCAAAACAATAAAAGACGCCATTATACAGAAAACCTTAAAAAAAATTAAATAAATTGATTATAGTCACATATGTTGACAGAGATTATTAGATACTCAAATAATAATGACAGCTATAAAAAGTACTTATGCTTTCCCTCACCTTTATCTGCTACTGTAAGACTTGAAAATATACAATCATTGTGTCAACAAGAGATTTAACGGCTTTTTAAACAAATAACAAAAGCTTAAGAGAAATCTATACCGTGTTGCAAAGCATTTTGAATTTAAATCGATGATTATGAATAAAAATTGTTTCTTTTCGTATTCTTTATTATTTTTTGAAGATCTTGGTTGGATGAGAAGTTTATTTTAACTGTAGTCTGCTGTATTTGTTTTAACTATATACCTTGAACTAATAATAAAAAGGGATAATAATTTTTTTATAAACTTCAAATATCTATTTCTCTCATCCAATGCAATTCATTAATCTCATTGCAGTCATACTGAATTTACATGGTATGATATACGTTTTCACCAAGCTAGAAGCTCTGGATTTGGCTAATTACAATTTCTTTCACAAAACATGAAATAAGTCGACCTTATTGCACATGATATCATTTTGAATAACAAAAATTTTCGATTTTCAATACCAAGGTCTTGCATCATCATTAGAAATGACTTAATTTCCTTTGTCATACCTCAAATTGCGCTTATACTAAGGTTGATGATCGAATGTTACTAAATATGTCCTCAATTTGTCCCCAATCTGTACCTCAACTTTTCAAACAAATCATGGAATTTGATATTTTTCCTATTCACGTTGTTCTGTAAATTGGTCTCAAAGCCAACTGTCAGCTCCAGTACGTAAAGTGTATCATTCGATTGAATTAACAACTCGGGACGAAGATATGGGCCTGTGTGAATGCAAGGTGATTGATAGCCTGACATGTCTGCAAAGATACTAAGGTTAGGATTCAACGAAGAAAGGAAGTCAGGTATCACTTTTAGGACTGAATCATGTCTCCCATTATAGTTATAATAACAAGAATAATGATGGAAAAGGTAATAATAATAATAACAATAAGAATATAAAGGGGTGCACTATGAGGAAAAAAAAGCAGGTTTGTAATCCAAAAGCCGGCAGTCTTATAAATTGACAAAATGGCAAAGCATTCAAATTTTAACGGTAGTCTTGGTTTTGATTCCAGTGCATTAACGTTTTAAAAACGTTATAAGCAGGAAAGGAATTTACTGCCATCTAATAAGATTTGTCTTCATGGAGATAAAGTCAATTACTAAGGATTGAGGACAGTCCTAAAGAAAACTTTCTTTGGACCAATACCAACTTTGACAAAGAGGAGATTAGAGAGTAACCTAAAAATAAACCAATTTCTACCAAAACTTGTTCAACTTAAAGGGTATTCTGAGTAAAGCATATTTAGGAAAGAGATTCTAAACCAGGCATACCCTTGTCATCAATAACGAGAGATTTTGATTTGTTATCAAATTACGTGCAACAGACCATGACATATGCATCTGCATCCACAATAAAAACGCTGACCTAAAATCTTTTGCATGACGTTTTTGGTTATGTCGTGCAAGCAACGTGGAAGATAATGAGGAGGCCTAGAGCCCCCAAAAGTACGGGTTTTGCGCGGCTGTGACTCGCATGGACTCACAGGTCAATAATAAGAAGAAAAGAGAATGATAACGTTATGTATACAACAAAATAATGATCGAAGCTATGAAATATTACATTTTGACGTTAAAGGCACAACTTAAACATCATCAGATATTTATCAGCTATCTCTTATCTATAACCATACTGCACGTTTTACTGCATAATACGATGAGTGGTGCAGAACTTCTTCCTCAAATCCGATGGCAGAAAATGTAGAAGTGGTAACTATTTCTTCATTTAAACTTCAATTTGACATGGCATCAGAGCTTTAAATTTGATAATACGTTAATGACCAGCCTCCTTTCATGAAGAGTTACAATACTAATGTGACAATATAGGGACCCTCTTTTCTGGCCCCTGATAACAGTGATAGTCTTACCACTTTCTCTTCAAATAAAAACGATGATGTAGTAAGTGATAGACGAATATGTATGGTTGCGATACTACTTTGGTATGACATAGATGATGAAGGAAAAGCTGATATAAAATAGTTGAAGGAGAGTGCTGCTAACTTTGATTAAAATGATAATGATGTAATTGGCCAGAATAGCCATTCAGGCAGTCCAGTTTCTGATTGGCTCCTTCAAAATACATTTGGGTATACTCTTTCACACATTCCATTTCGGTCATTCTGACGTTAGTACTTTGAGGAGCGTCCGACGAAAAACAGCTTTTCAGTAAACGATGTTTTTGCTATCTTGTGCAATATTCTTGTTTTGTACAGCAAACAAACTATAAGCACAGTCATTACTGGTTGTACAAAATTGTACAATTTTAATCGTTTAATCAGTTCTTCTTGTCCTTAAACGTTCTCTAGAGTGGTTACGGCTTACATTCTGCATTCAAAACAATGTCAGCTGCAGGTTTCATACGAAATAGATTACAGGTTTATATGTCTTAATATTAAGCAATCACAACATGTGGCTGTTGATTTTAGAGGCAGGGAGTAAAACATGAATAAACCAACTGGAAGAAAACGAGAGCTAATTACAACATTTATTGCTTACTTGTAAATGATCTGCTTAGCGTAAATATAGAAGTATCTACCTTGACAGCCAAATTAACTAGCTAATGATAACTTAAGTATAACTTCAAAGTGGCTATCATCACAGGAAACATTATGGTCATTGTACTCCGTACTCAATCTTCTGCTAATCTATAAACACAAAATAGAGTATTTCTACATAAATTCACGAGAAAATGGTTTACGTATTTATAAAATTAATAAGCTTATCTGGGTAATATCCAACTCTTTGCGAGTTTAAAATTGAAATGTCATTAAAGATGTCTGCTCATTACCTATACTTAAAGGATCCCCGCAAACCCTGGGGTATAGTCATTTCAACACACACAGAGAAATGCATTTTGTTCTTTGGAGTACAAATCATGCCTTTTCTTCTCGCTTTGAAACTTAAAGGAAAGGGGGATTAATTGTGGGAGTATAGAGAACACAGTTGACTAAATTAAACGTCGAGGGGGGTGAAATGGGCAGTCTACATTTTTAAAGACATAACTGCTCACGTGGGCTTACGTTACGGAGGAGTACGATTTAATCCGTCTGAATTCAGGTTTTTTTGATAAGCCGTATATAATCCCAAAAGATAATGCTACTTGTTTTGATAATTGGGGTTATATAAATCAAGATTAGGTATACAGAATGTAGCTTAGTGTATGCATCCAATGCTTTGTGTACATCAACCAAGCGCATCGATGTCACGCCTCCTTAAATCCAGAATGACAAAGGCAGATTCTTTGCCTTAACAGTAGATGATATTACGCTATAGGTGAGGTAGATTTGGCTTTCATGCCTACTTGCAGGTTAGATAAACGGGCAAATAGCATGAAGTTCTCTTCAGAGGCGACAAAAGAGTAGAACCCACTTCTGATTGTTGGATAAATATAGAAAGGATTAAGGCACATACGCGAGAAGTAGTTCGTACAAACCGGCTTAAAGTAACCTTTCTAAGTCACTTATTTCAACTTGAATACTTTCTTTGGAATAAGTTTAGATTTACTTTGTAAGTACAATAATTGTTGGGAAAATTCTTTTGTGTACATTATTGCAATTTGCAACCTACTTATTTGTAAAAGAATAGGATATAGGTGTGTAATATTAAATTTGCTTACTTTTACTTTTAAAATTCCTTATGCAGATGTGACATATGCACTTTGCAATATCTTGTTCCTATGTACCAGGTCTACTAAACGCATTATTAATCCTGGTAATTGTAAGACATCTCTCATCTGCATCTTAAATAAAGTCCAGTTGTATATTAGACTAGTGGTAACCCAATTTTTACAGATAAACGTCAAGGTACCTTCTTTTCCCCCTTTTTTCTGACATAGATTTACAGTTGCATTCCGGAAAGGTCCAGAAAAAGAGAGATGAATAAGACTGTCAGGAGATACGCACTTCATATACCTTATCAAAGGTTTCTTTAACTCTATTCTGCTAGGGGTCATATGTTTTATGAAGCCCATCGTCGCAATTTTTCGCCTGTCGTATTTATCCTTAAATTTGCATGAGCTAAAACGTGTTTGTTAGTGGTACAAAACAACAATGTTGCACGAATAGCGTAAACATATGGTACTGGAAAGCTTTTTTCGTCTGACTCTCCTCAGAGTACTAACGTCAGAATGACCAAAAAGAAGTGTGTGAAAGGGTATATCCAACTGTATTTTGAAGGAGCCAATCAGACTGCCTGAATGGCTTGTGTTTTTGGACCGATCTGAACTGAAACATTTGATTTTAATTTCATTATCTCTACAACTATATTGTAGCATTCTAATTTCAAACACTAGTCAAGTAGGGTCAACATTTTCGTTTCAAAAACAGGTGTGTAGTAGGCACTCCCGCAAAAACTTTGTTTTGAAAAGCTTTTTTAGAGGTAGAATTACCTGTTTTAGTATATGTTTTATAAACAAACAACTAAGTAATACTGTTTTTTTTGTTTATGAAGTACTTTGCACAAGTGAATGAACTTCAACTTTAAAAACATAGGACAATCGTCCAACTTTCATGCAAAATAAACCTTTTTATCTTCGTACACACAAAGGTCTCTTTTTAAAAATATAGCGAGTGGAACCAAATTTTCTTCCCAGTATGTAGCTCAGGATATTACTTAAAGTGTACAAAAATACATTAGTGGGCTCTAAAAGCTGCCTCCCCTCCAAAAGAGAATTGTAGGAGGAAATATCCCAAATAAAAGAAAGCTAAAGGAAGCTCTCGATAGAATGGTATGACTTTTAGATTATCAAATGACCAATTAGTAAGCACTGTTAACGACATGGCATCACAAAGACATGAGAATGATACTAAAAACTAGGTATCATGAAGAGGTGCAATGCACATAGGTAAAGAAATGGTCTCAGACATTGGAAGGTAAAAGAAAGTGTTTGACAAGGGCTTATCTTATCTACTGAGTGTATTACTAAAGTAACATAGATCACTGCCACCAAACCAGAAAAGGAGATCGCAGGATCTCTAATTAATTTCTGAAACGCACATTTGGAAAGAAAAGCAAATAGGCGAGCTTTCTGCTATTCAAATATAATTAAGGACTAACAAATACAGAAGAATGTATCCATACTGTAGTGTTCTTTACCAGTTAATATTAGCCCTAAGAAAACGTAGAGTAGTGCCCTTAAACGTAGACTTACAAGCAACTCTAACTAAAAAATCTAGCAAACCAGGCTGACGGTATCATTTCATAACAATTTTTAAGGAAAGCCTTAACCACAAGTCATCTTAGGCAAGAGATCTGAAAAATATTGCGATACTACACAATTGAGAAGTTGAGAACTCAACTCAAAAGGAAGAGAAATTGAGAAATTGAGAAATTGAGAAATTGAGAACTCAACATTGAGAAATGAATAATACTCCCTTGAATCTAATGCAATGTTAACCCGAGAAATTATTATTGTACTTAACTTTAAAGATATCTACATCGATACACTGTTGAGTGTTTTTGTTGGCAGGTTTGATCCCACTTCTTTGTTATGTAAACCTCGGACATTACTACATTACGTATTACTTTAAAGTACAATTTCAAACTTTTGTCCTTCTGTTTAAGTTTGCAGTTGCAGCGGAACCACATTTTCTATTTCTCTTGCGTCTTTTGAAAACTGTTGTTTCAAATCCCTTCTCGATGATGCTTCGTGGCTCTCAGCAGTACGATGGGCCGAATGGTCATCCTCTCTTGGTTAAGTCATATAGTATAGTGAGACTGGTCTCCAATTGCGTCGTGTAGGATGTAGATGTCCACAGATGAATGATTAAGAGCCACTATGGTGACTAGAGAAATAAAAGTATATTAACACTAGGGTTTACTTAGCTCAGTTGGTAGAACACACGATGCGAAGTGTGGCTCGAAGGTTCCAGTCGTGGTGGTGATACTTTTTCTCAAGTCCCTTTCTAAACCACATGTTAAAAACATTTTTATTAAACATAAAACATAGTGTAAAAACAATATAAAACACAATTTATCAATGCTTACTCTACTTATTTATAACACAGGGCTGATATTCTAAGGAATGCAAGTCACAGAAGTTTGTTCCTTTCAACTGTGCATACAACATGCAGAAGTAAAGTAGATTTTATACTCTGATGCATTTGCCTTTTCAGAATCCATGTCAAAAGTATTCTTAAATGATAATCATCAGTAACGATAAACCAACCTAATCGTCGGTTACACACAAAGATTACGATTGCAAATTGGTTAACCGCAAAAACCAGTTTAAAATATTTGTCTCATTTATTGTTATGAAGTATGTGAGGAGCCTGGAAACAAGACCATTGTGTCTCAAAGAAGGGATTAAAATTGCAGAGGACTAACGCCTTTAATTTAAGGATGTCTTCAAAAATTCAAAGCTATACTTTTAATATGTTAATCGTCAGAAACAGAAAAGGTGCTGAATTAAATGAAAGAGTCTCTTAGGCAAACCATTTAATGGGTTTTATTTAAGAAGACACGGTAAGATAAATAGAAAGCATGAAGAGATCAGAAAATTGGCAAGGAGAAAAAGACATTGGAAATGACTGTTTTGCAAACAGTTGAATGCTACTGCGCATAGTCAGGGGAGGGAGTCAACCCACAAAGAAGTAAGGAAGGAAAAATCTTAAATAGGAAAGAATGTGTCTGGCCGTTATTGTTAGCCTGCCTGTGTGGCACTAAAATGGAATAAAAACTAATTTTGGAATTATTTATTACATTTTACTCTAGGATTATATCCCTTTTATATTGAGCTTGTAAGTTTGCAATTAGAAAAGATAAAAGAAAATGGAAAACGTTATACTGCAGTTTTAATTTTATCGCTGAAGCAGAGCTGATCCAATGCAATACCTATCTATTAAATTATCAAATCTAAGAACTTTCAAAAAACTCTCAGAGATAATTTAATATACCCTTGTAGGCTCTTGTAGGGGATAGAAAAAGTAGTTTATTTACTTTTAACCAACACACTAATTTGTAACCATCAACAATGTGGCATATAGGTTGTCTACAAAGTTTGTTAATGGACGTACAACGGCTTTTCTGGCTTTGAGGACATGGGTGTCAGAACAGGTTGAAATCGTCTTTTGGGATAAAGATTTTGGCATGGGAGAATGCAGAATATCAAGGTAACTGCTTTGCGGAGAACTGATTTATTAAACATAATATAAAATGATCGTTCAAAAATGCATTTAAATGCATGCTTAGTAAAAACTGTAGAACGCACTTGACGTGTAAGAAACAGTTCTGAACACGAGACACAAGTGTTCCTAACATGCAACTATGGTGTGTGTAAGTCTTAGTGCAAGCCGTCAGAGTCTGGAAAGTTATTTGAAACCTGTTGGATGGCTCAAGGCCTTTATACACATGTAAAATTTATCCATATGTAAAAGTAAGTAGTGATAATTTTGTTTCAGCAAATTTTCTTTAAAATTAGCATTCGTGTTGATAGAAGACGTGTTAAAAACACAAAATTGCAATAATGAAACCTTTTCTATTTATCAACCAGTCAACCAATTATGTAGCAAGACCTGTTCCTAACTATACAATGTAAGAGACTTTTCAAGACCTTTCAGAGAATGTCTCATAAGTACCAATTTGTTTTACAAGTGGAGGATGTAAAAGATTTCATCCATTCATAGGTAGTATAACTTTGCATCAACAAATGATATTTCGTGTTCAGTATCCTCTGGACACATTTTAATTAAAACATTACGGACTCCACAGTCATTGAACAAATAAGTA
>JAAAKM020004406.1:0-11735 GCA_010016025.2 Alatinidae sp. Z8VKAUB7J3 | reverse complement strand
GTGACTGGGGAAACGAGAGGGAAACGCGAGCTGTTTCGTCAAGGGGGGCGCGGAATTTACAAGAGAAGGGGGGGGGGGGGGGGGGTACGATTATTTGGCACTCGAGAGTAGGCGCTTTAGCGCGGCTTTATCGCCTGAAATGTTACAAGCATCCATGTGATTAGTTTAGCACTTTTGACGTTACATCATTGATGATAACTAGAAATGTAAAACCTATTCAATGATGCAATTTTCCTGTGAATCAGTTGTTGAGCTCTCTAGCCTCTCAAGCTAGACTTAATAAGGAATTGGCTCAAGGAATCGCATGAGTCGATATTTACGTGTCATCTCTTTAAAGTTTACTTGATATATTTTCGGGTTCTCGGCTGCCGTTGGACAGCATCCTTTGTTACTCAAACGTTAAAAGTATTTATGTTTAAATGCTAAGGGGTACTATGTAGAGTGCTTTCATGTATCAGTATCATTTGCTGGCGTAATTCCTGTGATAGATTTTTGTTTATTTTTAACGTTTCTCTCCAAATTAACGTATTATGTTGCGATAGAATATTGATATCTTATCGTTTGCGTAGAGTATTTAAACAGGCAATTTTTGCCTTATTTACTTGTGATTTGAAGAGAATTAGCATAGATGTAAAGTTTAGCCTTGGAATACTTGTATTTTTTCCTATTTTCTTAGCACTCTACTATTTTTTATACCTCATTACCCAAGGATCCTAGATTTCTCTGCACTACCATTACTACCATTTTACAGAAGCACAGCTAGAGCTTGTCTGATATACGTTGACTAATACATCAGATCAGATGACAGAAATATTAAATGTGAAACTAGAATTTCTTCTTGAAACAATTTTGGAGCGGAAAAATGAAGACAGAGGTTTGTTGCGGGGCAGCAAACCCCCCCCCACTCCTCCTCCAGCAGAGTTGTGTTAGGGACTTCGATTAGTTGAAAACGGATCTAGAGTATGGCCTCTCCGACCCTTAATCATGATACGGTTAAACTTCTCCTCCTAAGACTACAATATGAATTACACGGGTCAAACTTCAAAAGAGGTTAGAAATTTCCCCCGTTTACTGTGAAAGTGATTTTACTCTCTACCCCTCCCCCACCCCCAAATAACCTTTTAAACGTTACAATGCCAATGTTGTTACTTGCGATCATACCTCGATCGTATGTATTGGATATGAGGTTGACATACGTTTGTCTTGCGAAATGTTCCCGGAATTCAGAAGTGTATGCTATACTACGGACTGTACTTCAATTACATGATATGACACTTCTTGTGATTTTTGAAGTGCGGTTTCTGCTTACAAGTAATAATCCCTTTGACACGCCTTTACCTACTCAAGTTTAGCTCCAGATGACACACTTGTGGACGTAAAATTCCACATGGGTGTAAGAGTATGTTTTTTGTTGCGAGTGCGCAGTGAAACTCTCCAGCGGAACATTGGAGTACTTCTTAAGGACAGAGACCTCTAGGTCGACGAAACATTCGTTCGTTAAGCCATAGTTAAAAAACTCCTTCAGCTCTATCAAAAGCCAAAATAATATGTCTAGGGAAGGTAGGTAATTGGCACTGCCATAAAGACTAGGTAGTCATTCAAAAGTAGAAGAACGTGCTCAATACAACTCTCTCAGAGTGACACGTAATCCGTAAGGACGTTTAGTGTAACTTCAAGACAGAATCTCGGTAACACTCTAAGTTGAATATCGCATCAAATTTCACACCAAAAAAGTATTACAAATGGTTATGGGCCATTCTATTTCCTTTACTTAGGGTCATTATTGAGAAAATATTTGACGGGAGAAGTGTTTCTCTTCTTTGAATTGTAGGTTGCATTTATTTTGAATAGTCCTATCTCTCTACATGATCTTTATAGATATTTTAAAACATTGTATTTTATATAGGGAATTACATTACATTATTGCTTGGTCCGTATTTCCTGCATTGCAGGGGAAAATGCATTTATTTCTTTTGAAAATAATAAATTAAATTATATAGACCGTGTTATGTATTCCATATTGTAAAGCTGTAAAAAAGTGGTATTTTCTGTAGAAGCTGTTATATAGTACTGTAAATGAAACGTTAGGAGCGTATGCCTACCATAAAGGAGTGTTAATTTACACTTGAGCTCTTTATGAGAGATTTTCCCTCTTACATTCCTGCCATAAAAATTTTCGATATAATTTATAAGTTTTATCCATATATCTGACTCTTTCCTTATCTACAAGAAGTTGTCTGCCTGTCTGCTGACAGTCCATGGGTTACTTAAACATATGATGCGTTGTGCTCAGTTTTCTCTACATGGCTATCCAATGATAACAGAAATAATCGACTTTATGTATAACGCTGCCTACAATGGTACAGCCGAACAACTGGGAGCGAAATTGGGGGACAAAATTTTGGGCACTATATTTATCCCTCTACCACCACCCCGTTTGGAATTGGGAAACGTTTCGTAACCCCTTCATCGGATTTTACCCCTTTCCTTATTGACGATCCTAGAATACTGAAAATTTGCATTTAAGTAATTTCACTGTATATTAAAATAACTTAAATTTAAGTACATAAAGAAATTACGCTTAATAATTATTTAATAGAGGTAATGGGTGTGTGTCAACCTGGATGTTACTTATTCATTTGCGTCAACCTTTTTTCTGTATTTACCGATGATTTATAGGATTTATCTTTTATTAACGCAGTGCAATTTCCCAACGTACTTCTTTCGAAATTTACTAATTTCTCTTTACATTACTTGGGTTTTTTCAAACTTAACAAACCAAAACAATTTGAACACTTTGCTCTAAAAGATAAAGCTTAATCGAAAAATTAGATATCTTAAACGCAGGAGTAAAAATGATTAAATCGAAAATTAGATATATTAAACGCAGAAGTAAAAATGGTTAATTGCTGTAAAGAGTATCTCAGAGAAGAAGAAGCGACGGAAAATGGAGCCAATACCACAGGCAATGCTCGACTTACAGATAGGTATGATGTTCTGGGCCTCATCGTAATTAAATAGGTGAACCTAGACAGCTTGACGGCGACACAGCAAATCCTGTAAATTAAACGAGATGGTACTACCGTTCATGGCCGTACACGCAGCTTAATGTTATAAAAACAGTAATACAGCACGTAACTTAGCTTAAGTATCTAGATGCTTTTTAGTTATTGTAATGTCTTTGAAATCACCCTTCCCAGACTATGACTTTAAAAACTAGGAAAATGTAATGTTTCAAACTTTCATTAGATGCCTTCTGACAAAAATTGCAGTTTACAAAGGAGATCTCGAAATAGGAGGTTCACATATGAGAGAGATGCGTAGCAAGAGGGTTTCTGCGATTTTCTTGCAATGTCTCTATTTCCCTAGGTTCCTTAACCTGGGGTTCTCAAGTCTCTTTGTGATTATGTCTATTTACCCCAGCGTAGAAAAACAACCCGCGTCGTATCTCAAGTTTAAATTCTATCTTAAAATCAACTCACATGGAAACTCAAAAATGCGTAATAAAATAGACACTTGATAGTTGATTGTGAAATTGTATTTCTACAATTATACCAATATGTTTAAATAGGCTTGTACAAGACGAAAATGAAAAATCATCAATTTTTCACAAAAATCCATTGGTCATAATATTTCGACTCTCCTCCCTAGGGAAATGGTATTGCCCCCCCCCCCCATAAAGACGATCCCCTACCTTGGGAATCACTTCTTCGACACAGGTTTAAAAGAAACGGGCAAAATTTTAAAGGAATGTCTGGCAGTATGTTATAACGGTAAACGTTTTCAGAAATTTCTGGCTGGATCAACCCCATAAATGTGTTTACAAAACGCGCCTAAAGCGGAAACGCTCCTTACGCCATACCGACCTTGGTTACGTGATGGCAATGACATAATTCATGTAATGGTTATTTAATGCCGCTGCAAAAATGTCTACACTATAGGAAGTATCAGGCAAGATGTGTTATAGATTTTTGATAGACTAACTTCACTTACAAGTATAATTGGTACAGAGAAAAAGGACCATTATGGAAACAAGGTCTTCTGAACCTTTTTAATGCTATCCCTGCCAACTTTATCAATAGGGGTTTATTGAGCACAATTTTTTTGTTTTTTGTTACTTATATTTTGTATTCTTTAGCGTGACTTAAATACTTTTGTTTAATTTTATAAAATAATTTAAATCTTAAAAATTGTAATTTTGATTTATTATTTTGTTTTGTAACTATTTTTCTTCTATATGGCAAAATAAATACATACATGCATATATACATACAACCCTTTTATCGGCGAGAACTCTAAACCTGTAGAAATATTTCAAGCATCTTGTAGGAAATACCGAGTTGCACATGACGTTGCCGCCGCGTAACCAAGGCTGTTCAAGATTGTGATTTAGTTGTGTATAGGCCTTTCTTGTTGTTTTGTTTTGTCATTGAAGTCAATTGCTTTTGATTTTTTTACCCATTAGAATGACCTTACGCTGACATGCAGATGTTCAATTGACGTATTTTTTGTTCTCTGCCCAGACCTTTGATAAATTTCTGAGTGACTATATTAACCCCCTTGCGGTAAATGCAAACCCATTATCACAGCGCATCGCACTTTGGTAGGTGAGATCTTATTCTTAACAGAAAAGGTCATACTCCACTATTTCTTGACTCTAATCCGGGTTTCGACACCTTTTCTCACTCACTGTTGGGTTTAATTTTTGTACTCCAGATCGTAGGAAACGCATAGGTACCTTAGTATGAACAGGGTCTATGTATGTCTACTCCCAACAGCAACTGCATTGTAGTCAAGATATACTTGCATGTGAGTTTAGCTAACTAAGCACAGCTGTTTAGAATCACATCTAAATCTTTCCAGGGCAATGTTTTTTATTCGATTTGCCGTAGGTTCAAAAACGCTTTTCGTACTGGGTTTGTAGATTTAATACGAAAAATCTATTGCAAGACTATCACCATTACAACTCGTTATCATTTTCTCGCTTGTCTGACGTTGTGACTACAAGTTTCGCATTATCTGCTGCTCCATTGAAAAGTTTACAGCTAGTTTTAAAAGTGCCTATAGAATATAAAATAGCGATACTATCGTGTCACAGAGGGATCTGTGGTCCTGCTGATAAGAATTCGTCAACACTTGTATGCAGCTTAGTCGACGATACTTTAAAAATCTGCGATCCTTTCTTTCAAAGTTTCTTTATCCAGTAAGACTCAAGTTGCCTTGAGTTTTAGTCTCTGAGTTTTGTCAATGAACAGCTATTCGCTCACAACATTTTATAAACACCATTGTATTCCTCATGAATATTGAACAGATTATAATAAAGTTAGACTAATAATACCTTCGCTAATTCGACCTTCTGCTTCTACAAGCTCTCACATCTGTCCCTGAAGTTCGCATGCAGAGCTAAGGAGATCGTCTTAACCAAGAGTATTGTCTAGCCACGTGCTTCGATCATATGTACCACTCATTATCACGCTTGAATGGAGATGACCAATAGGAAATCAGATATTGAGAACTAATTGACAAGGTTTGACAGGTCGTCGGCTTAATTTCCATGTTCCCTTTCGCTCCACTTTGGATTTCTGTGGTCAGCGAAGATGCGGGAAAATTCTTAACAATGAATGGAGTGTAAGTCTAGAACCGGCAATTGATGTTGGAATGTTTAGTCCTTGGCTTACCCGGGTAGATCGGCATAACATCGATTAGATTTTCAGAATCCAACTGAATGTTATTGACAGAGAGATTAGTACCGGAGCGAGGAGTGACTACGATGACAAGAGTTGTTCCCGATCAGAGGACAAAATTTGAGAACGACGAGCTCTTTCGAAAACTGTCCAGAGAAGCTGAGGTGCGCTCTTCTGTTACTTCACTATGTTTACATTTTGAATTTATGTTCAGCAGAGCCTGCAAATCTCTCTACCAATGTTTTGAAAGTTGTAGCGCCGTATGAGGCGATAAGTCGTATCTTTGATTCTCTCTGTTGAGACGTAGCCACTGGTTTGTCAGCAACCCGTTTTCATGAGGAATCAAAAAAAGTCTGGCTTTGAAAATCCCAGCACTGGCTGGGATGAGGTAAAATGGAGGGGATGACATGTTTAGAGACGGTAAACTACTATAACAGAAAGGGGTGGTTTGAAAACTATTTTATGGTCAAGATATGTATTTAGTGGTTATAGAAGGTCTTTTTGCAGTGGTCTCGATATTGTGACTCTATTTGCACCGCTAAGTAGCTAATATTTACTAGAAATATTCATTGAGGATTTTCTTGCCACCAATAGCGGCTTAAATTCAAGGTGAGCTGTATACAAATCGTTACTTTGTCGACAGATTTCTGGCCACTGTTTTTGTCAGGCTATCTTTACTGCTGATGTCTGAAGGGTTTAGTTTTCGACGCTTTAATGTAGCCGTTTTCAAGTTTACAAAATTTCGAGGCCAAAGAATGAACGTATTATAAAACTAATAAAGTTCTGAGTATTGTTATATTCAGATTAAAGTTTTGAATGATCTAAATACGATGTTATCTTAAGGTACGGTTGAGGGTTGTTGTTTGTTCGAATAATGGCAACTTTAAATGTGTACGAAGATCTCGTTTTACATGGTGTCAAATCAACCGCCATTTGTTCTGGAAACTTGTAGCAACTGTACGACGAGTACAGTTTCTCTTCATCAAAAGTGTTATGTATCAATGCTCGTGCTTCAGTCGCGAAGAGCTATCGATTTATGTCAGCAGACAATGTTTAGGTTTCATCTAAGAATACAAGCGATCGTTGTACAATTATACGAACGATTGGATAGCACTGACATTAGTAAACACACACACACAGCAGTTAGATCTAACGAGGAAATGTCTTCATTTGTTCTTTTTATTTGAATAGATTGTGAATGAATATCCTAGCTAATTTACTTGATAAGCATGTCTTCTCTTCTGTCTGAAGAGAGCGTGATATTGCACGACGATCGGCCTATTTACTAATTGTTGTTTTCTTATTCAACCTAAATTTGAAGAGTGAATGAGACTGTGACAGTTATAGAGTAAGGGAACTTGAAACCTCAGAATTCGTCTCCCCAAGATCTTAGGTATTAGCAAACATTTACAGCTGTTCTAACATATCATATGAGGAGTAATGTTTTCAACAAATATAGATCAAGGACCCTGAAACATTAGTTAGAATTTTTATTAGACTTAAATAGACAGGAAATCTCTCTATCCCTACATATTTACCAAGGATGGAAATTTGAATGTTGAAACAACTTGTGATATGATGAGACCAAGTTCTGGCAAGATTTGACAATTCTGGAACACTTTTTCTAAATGTTTGCTTAGAGCATATATCTGAAGTGACTCGATGTTTAATGATGACAGAGTAGCTTCAATGACCATTAAAAAGAGATGTTTTGTCCTATTGTTGGTGTACGAATGTTCTATTTAGTAGGTATTAAACAACCATGAATTTACTTTGCTTGTAGTAAGAACTGATGGTACATCAAACCGCGTGTAATACTTTGTGAGCAGTTCACTCGAACGATCAAGAACATCGAGAAGCAAAGCAAATAGATAATCTGGCTTCTTTATACTCTGCAGGGTTCTTCCCAGGTTAACTCTATATAATTCACTTGCATCGATATTTAATCAGTACTATGGGAGATTTGAACGATAAAACTTGTCGTCAGATTGAAGATACAAACAGCTTATCTTGTTTAAATTGATTGCTTACTTACTTCGTTGCTCGTCAACTACAATTTTTGGTGGTTTTGAAACTATTTTTTAAGAAATGTTTATTTTCTTCCTGAGCACATTATTGATAGTAAAGATTTTAATTTACAATGGATGTAGCATGTTGTGATCCGTTAATGCAGAAGCTTTTAAAGTTTACTGATTCTGCCCCCATATCAAGCATGCTAGTTTTGTTGTTAGTCTAAAAAGCAATCCATGCTTTGTTTTGTTCTCGCCTAAGGTATCTCCAACTCTAGTTTGTGTTTTTATGTTTAATGTACCCCTCGTTATGAAGGAGCAAACAATGTAGTGTTGATACCTTTATACACACAGAGACAATTTTATATCTAAAAGATAGATCCATCCAAGATATGCCTTCCTACAGTGACGCCTAAGTAGAGATTGTGTCCATGAATAGGGGAAGGATTTCACACTGAGGTCGTTAGACCTTGTCTGTCTAGTGTGATACTGTCAGCTTTCTTGAATGCTAAATCCTCCTCAGTCACGCAGCTCCTTGTCTCCATCTACTGTCCATTCGCTACCCCTTAATAACATTACAGCTTTGATTTCTCTGATAAGGCATTCTCCCAGAGAGAAGCTCTTTGACTGATGATATGAACGCTCATGTTCTTCCATGCACGAAATGCAACCTTTCTTTAAACTATAAAACTGGTAGCGATGACAACCCTTGTCTGAAAAATAACAGGCAGCCCGAGCTATCACGAAACCCTTATATCTTTTGAAAGAACCGATTTCGGTGTTCCATCCCGCCTCTTTCTAATTACCTATGGCCACAGGCCCAATACGCTTTAATTTGACCATCGAGGGAAAGCGTTCTTAGATATTACTATTAGACTATCTATTAGTTTATTAATGTGGACCTGAATTTATGCATAAAACCGTGAAACGTCTACAAATTGATTGTGATCAGCCGAGAAAGTTGCTTCTGGCATTAACATGTCTCACAATTGCTACAATTCTTATATCTTGTAGACAAGGAGAAGTCATTCTTGGTTTTGAATGCTAACACAGTTATCTCCCACGTCTTTCTTTCTTTCTTAGTTATTAACATCCTGATTCTGCCTCTATAAACCACGACATGTGACATCTTTGTTTAATATCATAGGGCTAAACATTCTAACAAAGTTCACCAAGGTTTACAGGAAGCTTCTTTACGTCCACAGTTTGGTCTTGTAAGTTTACAAAGCAGTGTCCCTAGGCAGTCACGATTAAAAGAAACATGTCGGTTAGGTAAGGATTTGCATAGTAAACTTAAGGACCTCATCACATCACAAACACGACAAGTATTAGCACAGCCTTCTTGGATATGTGCCAATTTCAAGTTTTGATGTCGAAAACTCCCCGAGAATTGAGCAGTGCATAAATGTTTGAGCGATCATCTTGGCCCTAGTTTTCATGTCTACGAACTGTCATGTCGCGTCACCTTCACCTCATTTCTGCATAGGATTGCGAGCAAAGTATCTCTAACCTTGATACTCCTTATCTATTGTTGAAAATACCCGAGGCAAGGGTTATGTTCATTCCACGAAAACATGCGTGCTCAAACGTCATGTTTGTCCTCCAAGAGCTGCTGATGCCGACCTTATTGAAACTGACCGTATCTCTCTAGTCTCGCAGTACTCAACATAATTGTTCTTGCATGGCTGATGAATTCCCTGATAAAATTAGGATACATTAAGTCCTTCGAACACTAAAGCCGACTTTGATTACTGTCTCGCTTTAAACAATACATAATCTGTCATGACGGTATAAGGTGATTGTTGGTGTTTTATCGAAGTGAAGTATTCATTTTTTGTTTCATGTTGTGGAAGCTGTTGCTGCAGACCGAAGGCAGTGGAGGTCATTGGCCTTTCCAAAAGTGCTCGCTTTATCTCATTCTAAAGAGTTCAGGCTCACGAGCATCTGTCTTCATCTTCTGTAATGTACTACCTGATACGTTACGTATAGTTGTCATTATTAAAATAAATTTGTCCATAGCGCCATCTAAAATTTCAATTTTTGCTTTACATTTTCAAAACGCAAACTCCCTCTCCCCGTTTTTTGTCTCAATGTCTGCATATGTTATCCTTTCCTGGCCCTTTGCTTCACAAATACGTTATGCTTTTGCAAATTGTCATATTATAATATTCGCCATACTGTCATGAGATTCACAAAGGATCAAAGGAAACTCTACCCCTCCAAACACTTTCTATACCTTTCTATACTTTCCTCCTTGTTTGTTGGCAGCCATTAACAATAGTCTTGGTATAATCCCATTATCCTTAGATACATAATTTGAAAATAACACTTTGCTGCAAAGAAATCCTATTTATCCTTTCCAATTCACAATCAAACACTAAAGATGATACTTTTAAAAGTTCGAGGAAAGGGAAAGAACATTACATGCTATCCTGATGCCGTACTTTGGCAAGCAACGTTCAACGATGTCAGAAGGATGTTTTTTCTGGTTTTAGTAACAGAGGTGCTGAAAGTATCATTAGTAGCAGCAATTGCAAAGGTTTAGGCAATTACATTATTTCAGTTATTATTATTACCATTATCATTATTATTATTATTATTATTATTATTATTAGTAGTAGTAGTAGTAGTAGTAGTAGTAGTAGTTGTAGTAGTAGAAATCGTAGTAGTAGCAGCAGTAGTAGTAGTAGTAGTAGTAATAGTAGCAGTAGCAGTAGCAGTAGCAGTAGCAGTAGCAGTAGCAGTAGCAGTAGCAGTAGCAGTAGCAGTAGCAGTAGCAGTAACAGTAGCAGTAGCAGTAGTAGCAGCAGCAGCAGTAGTAGTTGAAGTAGTAGCAGTACCATTTGTTTGAGGACTAGTGATAGTTACATCATAATGTTTTAGAATGTTGTAGAATTAAGGGTACGAAAAGTAGGAGCACGTATTCACTTACATACATAGACACTCACAAAGCTGGGAATCACGGACCCTTTGTTTTTTCTCGATGGTGTATTCCTCGATTGCGTCACTTGCATATGCTTAAGGGTTATTATTTCAAATGTGACGCGCATCATGTAAATGTGAAAAAGTAAGATCAATGGTGCTCAGTAACAGGCGTTCAGTTGGTTCACTATGGAGACACGTGTGACGCATGATATGCCTTGTGCCGTACTAAATGTCATGTGACTCATATGGTCCAGCAGGCAAAGCAACATTTGCCACAGAAATGCGATCTTGTCAGGGCATGAATACAATGTTTAGGGAAAGAACAGGCTTGCAAATAATCTGAAGACGTGGCATAATCCTGAAACCATGACTCCTTGTACAGTTAACGTTTGTAGTCATCGGGTGCTTGTGAACAAGCTTCGAACACTGCTTCTATGCTTCAAGTTGAGAATCAGTATCTGTAAAGAATAACAGTGTGAGTTACCCCTCTGCGCATATAAGACTTGGAGCAGTATACTAATTACCTAAGTAAAAAAGTGCCACGTGGCAATTGAGGTGGTACTTGGTACTACATGCCTCCCATATTATGATCCATCCACAAAGCCATATCTTTCCATTTCATGTTTGGCAGTCATTGTTTTTATATTTGCTAATATTTTCTTGCCCTCGCTCAACTAGATAACTCTGATTATAGGCCATATTGTTGAAAACGATGACATAAAGGGTGCTCGTTTAGGGACGTCAGAAATTACACCATCGCACCGACAGGTTTACATAAGACAGACGTTTTCTGCTTCTTATCTTTCTTCTTCTTCTAATATGTATTACTACTGTTTGTGCTCCTCCTCTTTTTTCTATTGTTATTACTTCTACGACTACTACTACTATTACTGCTATTGTTACTACTACTGTCACCACCACCACCACCACCACCACCACCACTACTACAACTACTACTACAACTATGTCCACTATCTCTACTACTAATGCTACTGCTACTATTACTATTAATGCTCCTACTACTACTATTACTACTACTACTACTACTACTACTACTACTACTACTACTACTATTATTATTACTACTACTACTACTACTACTACTACTACTACTACT
>JAAAKM020004404.1:0-11736 GCA_010016025.2 Alatinidae sp. Z8VKAUB7J3 | reverse complement strand
GAAAAAAACTTTTTTGTGACGTCATCACTTCAGTACTCTATTGGCGCACAAAAACCTAGACGGGGGTATAGTCAGAGAAAATTCGCCATATTTCTGGTTTCACGAGGAATATATTCTGATATTAACATATTTAGTACCATTACAACCGCAATTTCATGTAGATTAAGATTCTCAATACCTAAGCTTATATGATTTGGGAAAACAAAATGGCATACAAAAACGAAGACGGGGGTATTAGCAGGGAAGAGTTATGGTTGGACTGGGAATGAATTGTAATGTTAGTACGTTTGATACCGTTAGAACCACAATTTCATGTAGATTAGCATACTTATTGCCTAAATATTGACTACTCTTGAGAATAGCCCTTGGAAGTCAAGGGGGTTTGTTTATCAGAAAAATTAGTTCCGGGAAGCCATGGGTTTTCTACCTATGGCAACTCCTGTTAAGAAGACCACTGACCGTGAGAATCGACGAAGAAAGAAAGAAGGAAGAGCAATTAAAAGGTCAATAACTCCCAAATAAATACTGAAGAATAATCAGAGAGGTAAACAATATCACTACTTGTTGACAATTATGAACAATGTTATAGCACGGATTTTAACCTCGAAAACTATTTTACCCCCCTCGAGTTACTAAGATTTCTTACTACCCCCCCTTCCCCCTTCCCCGGGTCCATAGAAATTCGGCACTGTTTCTCTTCATCGATTTTAAACGAGCACACCATACAAATAAACAGTAAATCGAGTCCTACCTTACTTCATCATCATCATCATCATCATCATCATCATCATCATCATCATCATCATCATCATCATCATCATGCCAGCTGTTCACGCCACTGCTGGCGGGTAGCCTCCACAGTTTCCTCCACGCCTTCCGCTCTTGTGCTCTCTGCATCCACGTGCTACCACAGCCTTCTCTTCAATCTCATCACGCCACCTCCTCTTCGGTCGTCCTTTAGCTCTGCTTCCTTCTCTTAGTCGCCACTCAGTTGTTTTCTTGGCCCATCTGTTGTTTTCCATTCGGGCGAGATGTCCTGCCCACTGGCCTTTTGTGAATGCTATTTTCTCGGTGATGTCTCTCGCTTTGGTTCTTGATCTTACTTACTTACCGGGTGTAAAACGAAAGTGTTAACGTGAAAATGAACAGAGAAAGTATTTTTATTTCGGTTTTGTGGGTTTTGATGTAAAAAACACGATGGAACATGTGTTGTCATTCAGCATTGGGGCTATCATTGCATGCAGATATCTATTTAGGTTTTACATCTTCACGTAGACTAAACATGCTATTAGTTGTTGGCTCCATAACTGTTGCACCACCCTAGTACCCGTTGTCTTAATTTTACCCCCTTATAAATCTCAAGTACCCCCTAAGCAGGTCCCTGGACTCCTGTTTGAGAAACCCTGTTCTAGCAATGACGTTTGACAAAATCAGTGATAAGAAAGGAGTTTGTCTCAAGTGAGATTGTATTTTCAGTAGCGTACACAGGATTTGCCAAGGGATGTAAGCTCTATAAAGTCTCGATTCAGCTTCTTCTCCCCAGCATCATATTTAACAGGGATATGTCTGTATACACTTATTTTTGAGGCGCTGTTGCACACGCGAGGGCTGTTTACATCACTATAACTCCCATTTGCTTACAATGGTGAAAGTTTCTTTGTAGGCCAAGGTTCTTAGGGGTATGGTGCCCCTTTCTCCCTCGGTAGGTCACAACTCCCCGTCGGCACGTCACAATTCTCCCTCGGCACGTCACCAATCTCCCTCGGCACGTCACCATTCTCCCTCGGCACGTCACCATCTCCCCTCGTAACGTCACTCCTCTCCCGGCACGCACGTCGCCCCTCCTCAGGCATGTCAAATTCCCCCCAACACGCCTCTTTGTTTCCCTTTTGGTATGAGATGAAATACAACTTAGCTGTAGTTAATGTACACACTGATTTCTTTACTAAATTTTGAGGGATGTTCTCGAAGCCAATTTTACACGCAGAGGAGTTAAGAATAGTTTAGGACTCTACTACAGAGATTCTGATCTTGTATTGTATAATTCAGGGTTAATGTATTGAAACCAGACCGCTTACCTACAAATGACAGCAGCTTACTTATTTTTCGCACTAGGTGAAGCAAATTACTTTAATCGTTCCAAATCCCTTAGCAGTAGAAACTGAAACTGGCTTAGGCTATAGCAATGAACAGTTTGTGACATTATTCAGATGACGAGACGACCGTGACACGGAAAGAAGGGGCTAATACCGAACTACATGGATTGCAGGTTCTTTCCACGGTCCGTGAGAGGCGATCCTGCTAGGCGGTTGAGCCTGCTTAATGGCTTGCTTCTCTGCCCGGTAGCCTAAATTAAGGGGCGTCGCCATCTGTCCTTTATTTATTAGTTAGCCTGCTTGGTGGTTTTTCTGTTTATTGAGGGTAGTTGCAATGTCGGGCCCACTGCTCATCCGGGGACTTTGATTGAGAGACTGCTAATGCTGAACTACTGATGGTATTGAGGGTCTTCAAACCTTCTTTTGATTCGCCCGATTTTGATTCAGGTGACATTCTGAAGCAGTGTCTTCTTCCATAGCAATGGCAATCATACCATGTCAATAACAATAGTATGTACCACTCGATGAAGATAACAAAGGGAAGACAATAAATAAACAACACTCTTGGTAAAATCTCTGCATTCTTTATTTCTATGGCCACAGAATAAGCTGTGCTATGTCAAATGTAGTAAACCTACACTTATCAATATCTACATAGAATGAAACACGTGGGGTAATATTCCTTTAGTGAGCATAAGTAAGCTTACAGCGAAGGGTCGGCAAGGGGGTTGAAAGGTCCTGATAAGCGGGTATAGGGGCAGCTGCTGCCACTGGTCACGTTATGTAAGTAGTAGTAGTAGTGTTCATCCCACCGCAAACTAGAGACGTGCTAAAGGTTTTGCAATGTCTCGGTGGGCAGTGATAACCTTACTGGTAAGTCGATCTGAAACCTTAAGTGCCATTTACCCTACTACTCCGTCTTTTCGTTCATTGGCCCCAAAGGCCAGTTCTCGTGTTTTGACTGTTCTAAAACTAGGAAAATTGATCAGGTTTTGGCTCATAAGGCAAAGTCTAACTTAAGTTTTGTGTTTAACTTTGATCTGCGTCAAGTAGCTACGGAGAAACTTATCAGATCGATATCACCCAAAAGGCGAAATTTCAGTAAGTTGATGGATAGAGGAGAATCATTACTCTTTAACGTTAAACGAGACCCGTATAGCTCATGCGCTTAAATCCAGGGGCTGGGCAATGCGCTAAAATGTAGGCCACGTTCCTGGGTGCTCGTAGAGGTATGAGAAAATGTAAACTCTCAACGCCTACAGTACTATTTCCGACGAGGTCAGGTGTACATTCTATCACATACTTGGAGAAACACTCTGAAGGAGGGTAGGTGAAGCGTTGCAAATTATGTCCTTTTGTTGGCCTTTCCCTCTAGCTATGGATGTCTTAATCGCCTTATCAGAAATAACGCAGAGTCAATCTGCGTTAAAGTTAAATTAGCGGACTTGCACTTTATCTATATGGTCCGCGGCTATTGAGGCAAGTAGGACCAAGGTCTTCACTGTACCTACTCTCTCTGCGTATACATTCCGTATTTAGAAGGTACGTATTTGATACGGCAGCTGGCAGCTGAACAAGCTAATGCTTTTGATGACTATACATTATATAATAAGTAAATTAAAAGTCCTGTCTACGTTGCTATGGAAAATACAGTCATGCAAAATACTTTAAATTATGAAGATGAATTCTGCAAATTGAAGCATCTTCTGTGCAACGGTAAAATTTCTACTTTTCCACTTTCATCATCAACAAAAAATTGAAAAAGGCCTTCAGCAAAAGTGAAGTGGGTTGTATACTCTACATTCCCGAATGGTTGTGGCTTACGTGACGTAAGAGGGAGGGGGGGGATGAGATTTTCTGAAACATAATCGTTGAAAGTTTGACTGGCAGGATATACGTGAAAGTTACCAGAAATAGAAATTGTCGAACAACTAACCAGATAAATCAGAACTCGTGTCAATCTTCCGTAACAGTTTCCTCTAAATTTTCAGCAAATATAGATTTGCCTTTAGTTAGACATATAGTATATATATATTTTCTTTAGAATTGATCTAAAAGGGATTTCTTTTCCTCCGGCTCATTTCCACGGAACCATACTATTTCACAACCTGTTTTTGCAACACTAGAGTTTAGAAAAACGTACTTTTATCTACAATAGGAAGTTATTTCATTTAGGTACATACAGAACTTAAAAAAAGTAGATTCACTATTTTAGAAAAGTTCACAAAATATACCATCAGGGGACTTAATGAGAATGAGCTTGCACGTCCGCAAAAAGTACGAAAATTTACCAAAACCTGTCCTGAAAAATAATCCACAAAAGACGAAGTCTTCAAAATAATTTTCAAGATAAATGTTTTAAAAGGTGCTCATTCACGTTTCCTAGGTTATTACATTCAGAAGGGGCACTGTCCAGGTTTTTGCGACCGCCATACGAGTCCAACAAATGCTCAGGCTCCATCCAACGAATACATTTTATACAATTTGGTTTCTGTTAACCGTTTCTTCCAATATTTCAAAATGTCTTGCTGTACGTGCTCGCTCCAGTTCGTAGTTTAGTGCTCCTTCTTGCACTTCGAAGGGGCACATTGACTTGGTTTGTAAAACAGGGCAACCTCTCTTTCGTACGCTTCCTTCTTCGTGCACTGACTTGGCTACGTCATCAATGCTGTAGCTTCACTATTTAGCAAACTAGTACTAGAAAAATACTCCCTAAATATTTCAGTTGATAAAATTATTGTCATTAGAAGTTAGGGGTCTCAAACACCAAGGTAGGCAACGTCCGAAAGAGTAAACAGTAACGGGGGCATTACATTCGGGACTGTAGAGTATACAGGTAATCTATGGAACATATAGGTATTTGTCCAAAAATCCGCATGAAAGCAAAACAGGTAAGCTAAAAGCTAGCACTAGAAATACACCCAAACCTTTCATACCCACAAACCATTGCAGTACATATATATAGAAGCTAGGTATGGTAGCTGTCTTAAAGAAAAGATAGAAAATCTTCTATATCTTGAATCAACGATTATCCAAGTTTGGCGATACCTATTGGGGATAAATGTAACGCAGCTATCCATCATTTCTTTCATATGTAAAAACCGATTGTTCTCTGAAATTGGTATCGCGACCGCCTTTGCATAATTTCCTTATATGTATGTGCGCAAATAAAGCAAATACTAATCATTATAAGCGATAACCCCTACTTTGTTACGAAAACAACTTGTTTCCCTTGTTTTTCTCCTTTGTATTTTGAAAAGTAACTGAAACGTGCTACTCAGGAGGGATCTCTTCGCTTCCCGCACTAAAGCTCCCTTAGCTTCTTACACGAAAAGTCCTCAAAAAATCACCGACGTCGCCCGAGCGACTGTTTTCACAGCCTAAAACTCTAATGTATACCCTAGGATTCACCTCAGATTGAAATAAGTGATATGGAAAGAATCGATCATGACATAAGGCGTGGAGTTTCGTTTATCCTCACATACGACTGAAATTCCTTAAAATAGAATATGAAATACGCCAGACATAGGTTCAACACACTGCATACTTCGACCGAAAGCTAACGTTAATATAAAACCGAGATGTCTCTCCAACAACATGTTACTTCCTAGATTTTATGTCCCTTACGCGTATTCGATTTTCACCCAGAGTTCACCTCATATGTGATCATACATACGGTAACAACTGGCACATTAATACCAAAGAACATGAATCATGCCTTAGTATTCAGTAGTTGTTAGACCTCGGAGATTCTAGAAGACAGAGTTTATCAAATTCCACGAGCTATGAGTTGTTTTAATTTCATTGGAGGTCGACGTTAGAACGATCCTAAAGGGCAATACAGTGTGCAAGCAGTGCCAGTTTTGGCAGGAGGGGGGCCTGTGCCATAAAGTGATTTTGGGGCCCTTTTTGTAGTCCTTGCAAAAATATGTCCAACCTTTTTTTGCTTCAATGAGCCGTGCGGGAGTCCCCAATTTCCGTCTTATGTGCCGGGCCCTGTGCCGCAGCACAGTCGGCAACCCCCTAAAACCGGCACTGTCTGCAAGGGATCCTGACTCGTTATGAAGCAATAAGAAATTAATGACAAAAACAATAACAAGGTTCGACAGTACACTGACTATTACAAACGGCTATATATATATATATATGCATACACGTGACTATTACTCCATTACTGATGCAATTAATTTGGCGATACCTTTGTCGCAAGTAAGAAATCTAAGGCATATATTAAGCGAGATTCCTTTGAACACTAAGACAAAGGTTCGCGAATAGTTTCTCTCTGTTTGAAGACTTGAACCCCCATATAACACTTACGAAGCACGTCGCTTACGTCAGTGATTCTCAACGGGGGTCAGGGGACCCCCTTAAGGGGTATTCGAGATTTTAAAGGAGGTAAATTGATAAAAGGGTGCTAGGGGGGTCTAACAGCTAATAACATGTTTCTTGCTTTTCTTGTTCAAAATGGCAAAGCCAAAGAAAAGGGTACATAAATATTGTCCCTGCTTACTTCCTTGTTGTATGTATTTTTGCTTAAAATCTAGAAAGAAATAACAACTCTTTTATTGACTGTATATTTCATGGTGTACTTGTTTAATATCGATGCCGTGAAACAATGCCGAATTCTTTCGGACCCAGGGTGGTAACTGAACATTTGGTAGCTCGAGGGGGATCCTGGCCTAGGTAACGGCTCCTTACCTTATGTCCCCAAGCTGTGAAACCATCTCATTCTGTACTACGTTAATGGGCTTATTCCTTGTTTTAATAGGGTTGAAAATGGTCGCCGTTACACAGGAGATTTATTGTAATTTATTGTAACAGTTCTGATTTTGGATGACATATCATACTGGGACAATAAAATACAATGTATTTGCTAAAATTGAAACATGGCAAAATTCTCCACAGAAAATTACGAGAATGAGGCTCGTATACAAATAAAGCTGTGTTGATTAATAAACTTGAATCAGTGGATGTGTCACAGCTCGGGTGGGGGTTTTGTCCACGTTTTGGGGTAATATCCTGACTTGTCTCAAGTAAGGCGAGAAAGTATCTTTGAAAATGGGCTACTCAAAGGAGCAATGTCTAAGTTAACTAAAGGTCTTTTCAGCCTTTTTGCAAGTACAATAGACCGAGTTTGAACAGGCATAATGTTTTGAACAATAACTTTTAAACCACATCCAACCACTCCCTCTCCCATTCTATCTGCTCCGGTGCCGACAGAGAGTGTTAAATGATCCGATATCCACCAACTGTCATTCATAATTAAGAGGTGTTCATTCTTGATACTTCAACTCCTAGTTATTACTTAGTCAGTATATTTTGTGAACTTAGCATTTTGTGAGTGCTGCTTCCTACTTTAGGAACTTTCAATACGAAGCTCGCTTCGAATTAAGGTCCTCTGTTTAAGGGACTACCTGAACCGGATAGTCTCTTTTGTTGTACAAAACGTAACAGTGGCATATAACTGTGCTACGTCGTGCAATTTTTTAAAAATTTGAACATCGCATGTGTGCTAAGGTAACTGTGCAACTACTCCATTAACAGCGCTATCACTCCCCTCGTTGATATAGGGATGTATGTGTCGGAATTTCAATGACGTTTCTTTTGTTAGCTTCCCTTAACTCCGAAATACTGCAACCGATAGCAACAGCTCTATACAGCGTACAAGTGGAATCTAGACTTTCTTATACTAGGGTATTTCTCACAAATTAGGAAATTCAATTTTTAGAAGATTGTGTATCAAATACTTGCTGACTAGTACGGCAAGGGAATTCATAAATGTGCTTCAAATCCTTTTTTATAGGCCAACTTGAACAAGATACGCCCGAAATTTATATAACACGTGATACCATTTCTTCAGAGGTGTACGGTTCTGACGCAGGGGTACCTTAGTTTACGCAGAGTCTTTACAGGACCATACTAATATTTGATCTTTACAAGCTTTGCGATGAGCGTGCAAGACATTTGGCTGATCGTACTTCCAACAACCAAGTGGAATCATGATCTTTTGAAAGGGGGAGATTGCGAATTCAGTACTCTATGTGAGCCTTAGAAAGATACGAAAATCAGAGCCCTTACTTCACCATATACTGTTATACATAAATGCAGAATCTATACTACACAGTTATTTACTACAGACACTATATACAGATAAAATTTGCGGGAGTGACAAGTAAAAGCGGCGGTGGCCTGTCTGTGGATTTTGTTTAGTACTTTTATGGCCAAACTGTATCACTGTAGTAGTCGAGAACAAATTGCTTGGAATTATGGGCATGGGAAACTAGCTACTGAATTACAATAGTAAAACTTTGCTGTACCATTGATTTGTAAATGTAAAAGAAAGCGTCCTATGATAGGTACGACCTGCTTACCCGAAAGAAACATCTACTTATGATGCATTCTTGGAGAACACCAAACGACTTTGATATAATTTGGAATTGCAACAAATCAAGGGGTAGTCGAGTGAATATTTTGCAGGTCAATCTTAGTTAGATAAAACGGTTTAGCTATAGTCTTCCTATCCGTAATTTAGGGATTGGAAGTAAAAGTTACGTCCTGGGGTATGTGCAATGGTTTACTTTTTACGTTGAGTTTACTTTAAAGTGGCATAATTTAAAATAGCGTTTAGTATGAACCTTAACTTGGCCACCGCCACATTTACGCCACTCGATTATTACCACTCGTTTATTACCATATGAAGCCATCAAAGCTATGGACAATAATATTCTATCCTACGTTGAAGTAAACTACATGTGGATTGCATTTTGTGTGGAAAATTTAATCGAAAAGTCAAAAATGCAAACATTTTCGCATTGCTGTTTAACGATTGGAATGTTTCTTAAGTCTTCAGCAAAAATAAAAATAAGACGTTGTGCGTAATTTCGGTGATTATTAACAACGAAGTTTCGAAGGGGAAATATTTGCGTTGTAATTTCATAATAGCGCAATTTTTAAGCCACACAAAACTGTATCCAAGTTACAAGCACATCACTTCCTCACATACAGTCCATACAGCAGACATGCCTGCATAATCATATACGCGAGTAAACCTGACACTAGAACGCCCTTGGTTACGTGGTGGCAACAGCATTTCTAAGATAATGAAAATATTTCCACAGTTTCAGAGTTATCGCCTGTGAAAGAATTCCTTCGACCTACTATACTTGAAAGTTAACATATTCTGCAAAAAAAAATGTTTTCCACTTCTTGATAGATACCTATCATCGTGTAAACACTTAAAAATCACTGTATCGGTAATGCCATTGTCACTACGTAACCAAGGTCGTTATGGCTTAGCGAGCGCTTCCGGTTTAGTCACGTGTAATAGCAAGGCCTGGGGCTAAGGGAGCATGGGTCACATGTATCAACTAGTTAATATGTGCGTGGTGTCCTTTGCAGCCATGTGTCGCCCAGTGAAGTCATGCTGGCTTCAGTATCCACGCTGGGCCTCGTCTGTGCATGTTACACTGCAACTTTTAGTGATGATGCCAATAAATGTCAACAATTGGAAGTGAGGCTGTTATTGTGGCACGGCTACTGGTGAAATTCCTGCTGATCCACGGAGTGAATAGAGCCTTGCAATCCGGTGCATAAAAATGAGGTCGGTCAGTTAGAGGGGAATCGACGGTAAATGTCCATCAAATTTACTATACTTCTCCTTTTGGTTCTTCCGATTGTCTGTCAAAAGGAAGGTTGATATATTGAGTTACTAAAATTAGGAAATAAGGACGTGCTGAACGGACTACAACTTACACAAATTATAATTTCAAAACAGACAAATCTTTTGTCTACTATAAACACGTCGTTGTAATTTAAGCAATTTCGCCTTTACTCACAGTTGTTGTAAGCCAAAGAGACCGTTAAACTGTAGAGTATCGTTTTTGAAACTATGAAAGTTTTCTACTCCCCTTCGGTTACTAACGCTTGAATCTCGATGGAGACTAAACAATTAAAACATGCAATAAGCTGTCAAAAAAGGTAAATGTGAACAGTGTATGGGAGAAAAGAGGAATTTATTTGCTATTCTGTTTGGTTCCGGAGTAATACTGCAAGAAAAACAATTGGAAAAAGTACAGGCAATGCGACATCAATTAATTCATCGGGAACTTCTTTCCTTGCTTCCTTTGTATACCTTTGACCACCAAGGGCACCTTGTCTCGATTTTAAACCCCCAAATCGCAAAAAACCTCAAATGGAGTTTAACATCTGTACTGTAGGTCTGTAAGTTCAATCTAGCCAATTGTCAGTAACAATCTGTAGGTGACCTGAAGGGGTCCTTACAAGCCGAAACGTTGTCCTTACTTGGCGTTGTATCTACAAAGAGAGCTTGTACGTATGTTGAGAAAAATTGCCATAGAATAGGGTAACAACGTTAAAAGAAGCCCTTGTCATGCGCATTAGAGTACGAATGACGATATTGCAGGATTTTCTTCTATGTGGTAAGTTTATATCCGCACCGTTACTCTCTCGAATGCACTTTCTTCTTCTTGCTTCTCTGGCGACCATAACCCTAATCGCTTTAAGGCCTTTAACAACACGTTTTTCCAGTACAGAAAAGACACTAGAAAAACAGAAAAATGTTGGATAATGAAGCATAATTCAGCCTGATCTCGTCTGGTCTAATCTCTTTAATTGAAATGTCAAGCTGCACTCACACAATATACATCTCTTCCTCTCTTCCCTGAAGACCTGTGTGAGATCAATGACTCCTCTCCCTGTCTAGGCTGTCCTAGTCCTCTACTAGTCTGTCCTAATCTGCCCTAGTCTGCCCTAATCTGCCTTAGTCTGTCCTGATCTGTCCTATTCGATCTTAGCCTGCCTTAGTTTGTAATTGTCACGTCTTTTGAAATGTCTAGTAATTTACAAAATCTATTCCTCGTGGTGTGGATGTTTAGGCTTGTACCAGTGCTCTCATATTTAATCATACGCATTATACTCCAGCTCCGTCGAATTATTGTTTAAAGCAATTTTAGTACCGACAAGATGAATAAAAACCTAAACTGAACTTTTATCACTTGTATTTCAAAATATTCTGCTCTATTAACAATGTTGAAATAGTGAATATACCTTTAACTAAATCAGGTGCTGGAGACATTAGCGATTCTGTATGCGGTCCGAGGTGGGGCAGCGTAGTTCCCGATTCCTCTCCTGCTGTTGGTCCATACGTCGTCCTGGCAACCCTCGTTTCGCGCGTCTGATGTAAAAGAAGATTTTCCCGTTAACAAATCATGCAAGCAAATAATTAGTAACATAAATCCGTCATTAAAACAAACTTTACGGTTTTAGCCAAACGCTCTATTTAAATGATTTTCTTGTTACTGTCATTTCTGTCAAGGGAAAACGTACAAAAAAGCACACTCGAGTCATCTAAACTGTACTAGAATTTCACAGATCCTAGTGACAATGAAACTAAATTGACCTACATTTGTGCAGGTCTCAGTTTTAAAAAGGACGCATAAAAATTATAAATGCTTTCCATCTGCATCGCCTCCCACGCCATCGTGTCAACGTACGCCCTCATATATGCTCACTTTTCAAACGGTTCGTCGTTATCAGTGTCTGGCAAAAATTAGCAAAATGAACCTGTTCCCAAACGACATATTTACCTTCGTTACCAAGAGAGCTACTCTCCCCATTCTTC
>JAAAKM020004403.1:0-10000 GCA_010016025.2 Alatinidae sp. Z8VKAUB7J3 | reverse complement strand
TCTGGTCAGACCTTAATTGTTTTGTTGTCTCTTAATTGATTGAAAATTTATTTCTGGTTTTGTAAGTTGCGTACTGAATGCAAGAAAGTTCCGATTTAGTGCAAGGATAAAACGAGAATGTGGTTGAAGGACTTAAAGGTAGAAATGATACGAAAGCAAGAGGAGAGATGAGTTTAAGTACAAGGTAAAGAAATAAGAGACGAGCTATAATAAAATGGTTTAAGAGATGAGGAAGGGTTAATAGTAGCTGTACAGAGATAAGAGGATAAATGCATGCATGCCGGGTTAGGTGTTGTACGAAGCTTTAAGAGGTACGAAGTGGTTTATAGATATGAGGGAGTTTTTAAAGACAAGATAGGTTCCAAGATTAGCAAGATATAAAAAGAGGATGTGGTTAAAGGGTTTAAAGACAAAAATGATAGGAAGGCAAGAGGAGAAATGGGTTCAAGAATATGGTAAAGGAAGAAGAGACGAGCTATAATAAAAGGATTGTCAAGGAATGGGTATAGTATCTGTTCTCAGTAATGACAGAAGCTTTCCATGATCAGTTTTAGTTGATAGTAGTGAGCGGTTAAACCTGGCTCATCGCTTGCTTTTCTGCCTAAATCGATGGACGTTGCCCTTGGACACCCCCTGCTGCCAGTTATTTATTAGGCTTATTTGGTGTTCTTAATATTCATTAAAGGTCGTATCAAAAAATTGGGCCCATTTCTCATCGGGGTTCTTTAATTGAGGGATTGCTATAATAAAAGGATTTAAGGTATGAGTAAGGGTTACGATGCAATTAGTAGTACACAGGGTAGAGGCAAGTTTACAAGACAATTGCACGGATGAGGGGTAAGATGTTGTACAGGTTTAAAAGGTACAAATTGGTTTACAGATAAGGTTTTTAAGACAAGATAGGTTCCAATGTTAGGAGGTAAGATATGGTAGAGTGTTGAGGGTAGAATGGCGGCATGGATCAGATGAAAGAATAAAGGCAAGATATGATATTAGGAAAAGAGGAAACATTATGGTAAGGTACTAACTACGGTATTAAAGGGCAACAAGCAGCACACATACAATACTGTACAATACAGTAGACAAGTATTAAATACAAGAAGGATACGAGGTACAAATTACTACAACGATGTGGAGCAAGATTAAAGAACAAGACGATGCAATCGTATGAGGTAAGATCTGTTACGGGGTTTGGAGGTACGAATTGGTTAACCGATAAGGGTAAAGTATCAACACACTGTATAGTTTCTGGATTGGGATGTACGATATGGTGTATGTTTGAAAAGAACCAATAGGTACGTGGATCAGAGGTAAAGGTAGTACTAAGATACGATAAAGAATACAGTACAATGCTAAGAAATTAAGTGATGTCCGAGGTTAAGACAACATATGGCACAGAGGCGAAAACACAGCAAGTCTGCTTGGCTAGTACGATAAGTATAAAAAGTTAAATTACGGACGATGGATGTCCGTTCTTCAAGTTTACGGGAGCCACTTGTTGCACCGGTAAAGCAAAGGAATTCATTTAGGGGAAAAAACTTATCAAATTAACGTTTAATGAAGGAAAGTGATTTAACATCGGTCTTTGAGGACACTGGAACCCTAAAAGGGGGATAATTAATCTGCAATGGGGCGTAATACAAACAAGAGATATAACATTTTGGGGGGCGATATTGAGTGGGATATGGGTGAAATATTCAAAGTGGCATCACATAATGCTTACATAGTCTCTAACGACAACGAATGTGGATTTTTTTGCCTTGGCGTGCTCTGACTATCGTATATCAAGACGAGGCACCTTCAAAATGGTAGCGGTCGAGATGTCAAATAGATATTTTCCTTGGTAGGAAAATAAAAAAGAGTCGAAGAAGGAAGCAACGGTTTTCCTATAATGGAGTAGAAAGAAGGGGAATGTAGAACTACAATTAAAGTCAACTGAGGGCATTGAGGAGGAACAATATAGTAAAATACTGTTAAATATGATTTAAAGCAGGGCGTGTAGACAATTGATTCTTGTAAAATGTGGATGGTAGCATAGTGGACACAATAGTCTCTAACTTGATGATCCAACCCATATAAATTAACACTAACTAAATGGTATTTTAACGATGATATTAATTTTCATTCGTTACCTTGCTAACACAGAAGTAAAACCGTATACCTCCGGTATAGTTAGCAACATATAGCACTATAAAACTTGACGCACAAGCTTAATTTCTTCCTGGTGAATGGGAGAACAATTCTATTAACTAACTTTGAAATACTGCTACGTAAATAATAAATAAAACACAGGAAGACGAAACACAAATCCTTAAAGGCTTCGGATACTATTCTTCAATTGATAACTTATTTTTAATCAATTACAAGTTGAACCTTCATAAATGTCTCGCAGTCTATATGAAACTGCAAAATTAAGGTTGTCATACTCCCCTGTCTGTGTTTCTTAGGGTCCAATGTCAAGCCACCTCACCTTGTTATCTTAAGAGCTCTGCCAGGGTTCCTTTCACATTAATGCAAATGTAACTTCCCTTTCACGTTCCTAGGCCTTTCAAAATACGATTAACGATTGCAGTGGAACCGGAACGTTCTTATAGCCGGAAGGGGGGGAGGGAGGTGCTCAGATAGTCACAAAATCATTATAGTGCATTACAAACACGAATAACACAGATAAATAGTGCGCGAAATGCATGGAAACCAACAGATTGTACTTAACATAAGAGTGTCTACACTACGCACAACGCACAACCCGCCACCCATAATTTAAAGTGCGAGACCAGATTGATAGGTTTGGAAACGTAGGGGACCGTGGCATGTGTGCTCCTCTCGTCTTGGCGCCACTGCCCGCAGCAGAGATAGCACGTCATTTTACTCATTTCTAAAAGGGTGCTTGCTTGGAAACTCTTTTATATTATCCTAATTTGGAAATGGAACTTGAGATCACGTTAATGAAGAGGCCGTTCTGGAATGTTTTACGTGACTCGGAATACGTTTCTAGAAAACTTTGAAAGTTCCTTGTGTTTATCAAGCTTTGTTGCAATAGTCGACGCAGAGAAACACGGCACGTTTTTCTCTGACGGTCTTCGCATAGCCGCTTCCACCCTGAGATCTTGATTTCCCTCTGTTCAACGACGTTGTTCGTGTTTGTTTCACTTATACCACATAAAAATAAAAATCTTTATGCCTTGAAGTGATTGCATTAAGAGGGAGGGGAATTTACAGGAGCAGTTTTCACTTACAACAATCACTAAGTATCAGTTTGTTTAGACAGTCATCCTAATGGATGGCTACCCAACTGAGAAAAGCAGATAGTTCGACGGTAACCATTTTTGCGTATTATTTCGTCAGCAGGGGAAGTTTATAAAGCAAATAATAAGTGGAAACCCTTAACTTTTTCCTTGTCAAACTCTTGAGGCAGTTGGTGGAAAGATGTGAGCGTTGAACAGTACTTGAGATCTTAGAATGTATTGAAAAAAATTGACATGCTTTGATTGGCTCTCCTGCCGGTTGTGCTCGGGACCACTAAGTGAAAGTCGGTCGCGACCCTACCATCAAACCCTTCCGAAAACAGCGGAAGCGATGTTCAACAGAGACTGAAGATGACCGTTTTTGAAATTTAAGATGAGTTCTCAGCAAGCTGAAAGAAAGTCGTTGCCACACGAAGTTCCTCACTTCATCCTCTCAAAAGCTTTAGTTTTCGAAACATCATGATATTATCAGTATTGCTTCTTTCAAAGGTACGTTTTTGTGCACATATGTTTCTTACCCCCCCCCCCCCCCTTGTAGTTCCTTTTAGTTTCATCGCCGTTATGTAAAAGTAGCTTTCTACCTCAGTAGCAAATTTGCTAGTTTACTTGTGAGGGTCCCTTTGATTACAGGCGTCGGTAAAAAATGCTTAGTATTAGAAAGTGGTTACTTTTCTTTACTTCAATATAGCATTACTTCATTCACAGGGGAGGCGCCATCAAAAGAAAAACAGGGGGGGGGGGGTGAGATAAACTTTATTTTTTTAATTTTGTGTCATTTTCATAGGAAAAAATTCTTCGAATAAAGTGGAGGAGCTGAAGCCCTCCCCCTTTGGCGCTGTGACTGCTTCATATGGATTTCAATTAGATGATGAATTAGGAATGTTACGTGGTACGTTTCGTATCGTTAAATGACAACAGGGTCACAGCGACGGGGGAAGCTAAGGCGGATTTGGGGAGCCAAGTAGGTTTTATTTTTTCTCATTCCACTAAGGTGCCTTTTGTCATTGTGTGGAAAGGAGTGTTTCGTGTCGATATGAATATTTTGCTTTGAATGTGACACAATGTCTGTCGCAGTCAATTGCAATGTTGATAAAGCTGAAAAGTGGTCACGGAAAAATTAAATTTTGGAAAATCTTTGGGGGGCGTGGCCCCCTCTGACTCCCTGTTCCCCCGTCCCTGGGTCAGTAGTATTGTAAACGACCGGTCAACATGCCCCTACTGTCCCCTCTTTTGTCAAATTCTTAATTTTTTCCACAGACATGAATACATTGTATTCCTCCGCGCTGTTATCACATATATGGGAGCCTGTAATACTGAAACTGTCACTGCTTAGATACTGACTAGATACTAAACTTAGCAAAACAGAAACCTTTCTCAGTTAAACTTGACAACGAAATTCATTCAAATTAAAGTTTTAATTCAACTATGTATTTCTTAATCGTTTCGATGGCGTCCATAACCCATCTGCAGTTTCATCGAACTAGTAATAACATATTTTGTATGCTATATGTAAGCACAGTTTAAAAGAATGTAGATGACGACATTGAGGAAGATGAGAATGGGGAGTAATATCAAACTGGAGGGTTAACGAGAATGCCATACTTAATTTATTAAAGGCTGCACTCTAACATCTTGCTACCTAGGCCACCCTTTGTTGCACCGTAAAATTGCATGGGGGATTTGACCTTTGTTGTACCGTGAAATTGCCTTGGAAATTTGACCTTTGTTGTACCGTAAAATGGCCTTGGAGATTTGACCTTTGTTGTACCGTAAAATTGCATCGGAGATTTGACATTCTCCACGGAAACGCTAGAAGGATATATATCATAGATAGAAATTCTCCGCTTTTAAAAACCAGGTTTAATGCTGTGTTTCATAACAACTTCGCGCGCAATACTAAATGTTAATAACGGACTTCCTGCTGTGTTTATTGACTGATTCAAACCTCAAACTATCTTTTCTCAAAAGGTTGTAAACCATTTAAAATTGAAGAACGCTGTAAACCAGCGGAGTTTTAACCATCTTGACTCCCATAGGCGTAACCATAACTGTGCCTAGAGGCTATCATCATTACTAGAGATCCGCCATCTCTGCAAAGGTTATTATATGTGGATCAGATAAAACATAATTAAGATACCCACAAAGCCTTAATCTTGTTTCTTGGGTGTACATCGGTAGTATTATTTTCTGATGTTTTTAAGTTCCTAAGAATATAATTTCAAGCTCACATACTTGTGTCGTTACAACGCCTTGTGCTGCACATTTAATATACCATTGACCTGCAATATCTTCACTATTTATAGAGTATTGTAGACAAAAGTTGTACTCTCGATACCGTTGTTTATTGGAAAAGGGAGTTGAACTATCATGAGGATATGTATCTACCACCACAATGTTTACTTGTAAGTAAGATTTGTTTCTAACTTTGCGTCAACTACACCCATTAGTGGTCTTCTCCTACACAATATAACATATATAGTTATCTGCCACCAGTGGCGTAAGCAGGATATTCCGAAGGGGGGAGGACCTTATGAGTCCAAAAAAGGGCGGTTGTCGTTTCCACTCATCCAACTGCATCCGGTTTTACAGGGATATGCTTGTAAACACTCATTCTTGCGATACGGGTGAGCGATCAATGGCTTTTTCTTACATAGTTATGCCCATTTGTTCATAAAGTTTGAACGCCCGTTTATAGGTCCAGGTTTCAGGGGGGAGGGGGGGCAAGGCTACCTTTGCTGCTTTATAACAAGGGATATGTAGGTATCTGCTGGTACCCCATTGCAGATAAAAAGGCAAAGGAATCTTTACTTTTAAAATGGATCCGTCCCCTCTCGAACCTTGTATAAGAGCTTCACTTCCTTGACTTTACAATTGCAATAAAATCTTAAAGGACCGTTCTATAACCCATCTGGTTAATAGAATTTGTGTTCTTGAAAACCGTACTTTAAGTCTCAGTTGCCTCGATTTCGGTGTGTTTAATCGTGACTAGGAAGGTATCTTGTACGTTGGGGGAACTAAAAGATCCGTGACTGTAGCGTACTATCACTGGTGATGTTCTGCTCCCATGGAGACATGATTTTGTTTCTTCACTGTCTACTTACAACTCACGATGTTCATAACTGATATTGTATGAATTCAACGTTTTGGTTTTATTGGGAGGGCTATAGAACCCTTAGTCAACCGACGTCGCTGCCCCTGTTTAAAGGTCTCGGTGTGCAGGAAGTATGTTAATCGCCTGTTAAGTCACCAGGAAGGTGTGGATGTGGATATTACCAGCGAAGTCAGGATTCTCCACATTTTATACATACAGCGTTGCATAATAACTAATAAAATCCAAACTTCTTTCGTGCCACCTTCGTTGAGTGAATGTATTTTTAGGCCACTCATGCTTTGACATGTTGCCTGGAGGCTTGGCTCGTGTCTTTGTCAATCACTTTTTTAAGAGTGATGGACAATAGCAAATATTGAAGTAAATGTTTGGTGCAGTCGAAATCTTAATGAAGAAAATCCTCGAAATGTTTAATTATTATCAAAAAGAGAGGATTTACAGATCATTTTGAAAATACACAAGAGCCCCAGTAATTACATATTTTCTTTTTCCTTTATTTCTTTTTAAAATGTATAGTTATTGACAAGATAGTCTGAGAAAAGGTAGAAGTCTTCAATTTCAAAAAATGATACAAAAAAATGGGGGGGGGGGGCTTCAAGGGATGTAATTTGTTTAGTTTGAGGGTGAATCATTCCCTGGTCAAAATGTGTCATCTTGTAAAGTCTTCGGGATGATCTTTAAAGCAATACAGATGGTTTTCTTTTGAATATTCTAACACTTCGACTCAATCATTTCCATTGATGGTGGAGTGTACTATGTCTTGAGTCGCTGTCTTTTTGCGAGCTGCGTTTCGAGAGAAACGTCTCGCACCTTCAGGCTGGATTCTTCATATTGTTTTCTGTCGTCTGGAAATATAAACACAGCATTATCCGATCGAATTTTAAGTATATTAGATCAAGTGAACTATCAGAATAAGAACGGGGCAGGTTAGTTAGCTTCGGTATTAGTGTTTTAAAACTTGTACGTTAATTTTGGTCATCCATTACCACATCCAGATTAAAGAAAGACCTAGCTGCCAACGGACTTCTTTTTATCTAATTATTAGAAATGAAAATGAAATATTGAACTAGTTTAATCGAACAAAGTATCGGTTCATTTTTACGAATTTTGACTTAAAACTGTGATACATAAAGTTAATTAAATTTGACTTAAAAACGTTTAATATTAAGTCCATGCTTCTGCCTACGATTCCGGACAAATTCGACATAATCATAATTTCGGGACTATTATAAAGATATTGAGGACAAACATTTTTGAATAAACAGTGCCTGAAATTTAAAAATTTCCACATTTTTTCGGAATAAAGGACGTCCCTGACAAAATGTGTCTAAAAAAAAGTGTAGAAAATAAATAGCGTACGTAGTATCTGGTACTTTATGCAGTTAAAGAAACAGTTGAGAGGCTCGAGTTCTTAAAAGGTATTTGAAAGTGGAATCCACTGGCTCTTGTTCTCATAAAGAGATTGATTATAGCCCACAATCATCGCTAGTGGTGTCCCTTACCCCTTGCCTTTAGTCTATCCAAAGTATTTATCTCAGCTGGGAAAAAATACATTTCCACGGGGTCATAGTGGTAAGACAGAAATGTAATACCGCTAGAAGGGTCATGAACTAGTATAAGCACAGAGATGATCTTGGCCACACTGGGTAAAGAGTGACTTGGACATACCATTTATTCAATAGTGTTCTCACATTTTATGTATCAAGTTGACAAGGATTGGTAAGTAGAAACGAATTAGTCGCGTGTTGCTCACCAACTGTGATTTATAACGACATGATGGTTGTAAGCCAGGGGGGCTCCCTGCCGGGTGGGTGTGCCTTCAAAGGCCCTTGTGGTCTTCAAATGTAATGTGATAAGGTCCATTTGGATAGTATTTTACTGAATATGGAATTTAGTCTTAAAGCATAAAATTTCCGAATTGACGTTTTTTATTTACATGTCGCCTAACGATAAACCGATAGGTATATGGCACCAATCTTAAACTTCTAGATGCAGCTTTGACGAAGAGGCTTTAACGATGAGAATTTCCATAAGAGCAGCAAGAAGGTTGTAATCCCTGAGGAATATATCACTGCCAAGTGATGTCATATTTTAAGATGTTATGCAATAAATAATAAGGATTTTTAGCAGATGAATACTCGGTTTTTACTGACGAGAGAAGGATTGACATTTTAATTCTTGAGACAGAAGAAAGTGTGATTACTTTAATCATGACGGACAACACCACACTCAATTAAGTTATTTTGTGTATTCTAACATTGTAATTATATGTAAAACCAAGCTCTTAGCCCTATTGACGTATCCGTACTTCTTTATCTACCTATGCTTTCCCTGCGTATATCGAATATGGCCAATTGCGTGAAGGATAAGTCTTCAGCAGGGGCAGGGAAGGAATTTGTCGCAGAATCAATCGCGGTTATTAGAGTTTCAAGTATTCTACGTCAACAAAAACCTAGTCTATTCACCTCGTGCTTTCCCCCCCTGTGATCATATTTACACGCGTGTCTTTTCCCTTTACATAGGGACGTTACTGTTGCAGTAAAGGAGAGTTTTATGGACACCCAAACGACAAAATTATAGCGGAAGGGACCTCTTTTCGGTATGTAATATGCAAGGGGGTAACGTAATTGTCTGATGTAAGGGAAACTTAGTGGTTAAGATTTCCAGCAGCATTGGTTTAAAAGATCGTCTAAATAATGGGAGCTAAAATGGGCCTCAAAGGGTTTAGAAATCGGGGGCTATTTTCAATTTTAGGAGGGGGGTGGGCTGTGTCACTTCAGAAAACTGACAACATAAATTCGAGAAGAGTTTGTTTGAGGGAGCCCCTTAAAGGGCTTTTTAACGGTTATCTAGAAATTATTGAAATATTGACGAAAAGTCTTGACGGCGATGTTATGAGTAAGGCATATATTTGAATCTTAACATGAGAATGGGTCTGTCGTAAAGTTGGGGGGTAACATTTGCTAGCCCCATTGTCACAGGCCCCGAGCAAGACGTCCTTCAAAGTTAATTAAAGTGGGGGGAAAATTGCCCTGAGCATCGTCGACCCAGTTTGTGTAGTTCTGTCATGGAGCATTTTCAAGATTTTTGTATGGTGTACCTACTTTAGCCATTGTTATAGTTTGTTGATTTTATGAGATATTTCTATGTTTTAGATTACTATCATGCCAGATGTGCTTCGTATACCACCTTTGATATGCATTACTTAAACACTTTAGTGGCATCCCCTGTCATGCAGCCTACCATAAGCTACTGCAGCTGTTTCAAAGAAATGGGAAAATCCGGGTGCCCTAGAATCTATAGTAACAGCGCCGGCGGACATTTGGGAAGCCGTAGCTGATGTAATGCTATAATGTTTCAACTGCAATTCTTTCTGAGAGACCGATTACCACACAGCTTAAGGCTCTGCAGATTATTTGAATTGTGAGTATAAATCAGCAGGCTTTGAACTTAATTATTCGAGGGAGGATGAAGTCAGATTAAGAGAACCGTTACTACCCTTTCTAGATACATCATTACGTTCCTATAATGACCAGAAGATGTGTTGATCACTATGTTAATCTGGACCGATGTCACGACACCCACTTTTTCGTCATATCCCTTACTCCTACATCTTATTTCCGTTCAAGCTCTTAATTATCTTTTA
>JAAAKM020004402.1:0-11737 GCA_010016025.2 Alatinidae sp. Z8VKAUB7J3 | reverse complement strand
TATGTATGTATGTATGTATGTATGTATATAGATTCACTAAGAGAAAAAACTTGGGAGTATGCTACTCTGAGTTTCACTATGTATGTATGTGTGTGTGTGTGTGTGTGTGTATGTATGTAGGTATGTATGTATGTACGTATGTATGTAGGTAGGTTTGTATGTAGGTAAGTATGTGTGTATAGTGTGTATATATGTGGTGTGTGTGTGTGTGTGTGTGTGTGTGTGTGTGTGTGTGTGTGTGTGTGTGTGTGTATTTGGTCCATTATTTGGCAAGTTTCAATGTCGGGCCCACTGTTCATCAGCGGTCTTGATTGAAAGACCGCCATAAGCATTATTTTCGTAGAAATTAGTAAAGTTGTGCCATACGTTCTGTCACAATACCAAGTCGTCATCTTAAATCCACGAACCGTTAGTATTCGCGTCGTCCCATCGAGATGTTACCACTCAAATCTTGTATTGTAGCATCTTTTCTTTTCCATCTTCAGATAGGACCAGTTATTCTTAAGCTTTTCTACTAGTTTTCAACCAATTCATTCCGTCGCACCGTATTCTAGTGGCCCCCCTCCAGTCATGTTTCGTAATGACATTCCAAGTTTGAGTTGGACAACACTGGTTTTGTAAGTTCTGTTGAATGCAATGCCTTTTAGTTCTTTTGTTCTTGTTAATGGAGTAGCATTAATTTTCTGCCATACTGTGAACACCAATAGCTGAAAAGAGAGTAGACCATCAGTATGTTAGTCGTCATAACAGAACGCCACAAGCCAAAACAGTGGAAATGCTTGTGGGAAAGCTCTTGTTCAAAATTCTTTCAACATTGTTTGGTTTGTGATCAGGTTAGTAATAGCAGCACATACCATGCTGTATCTTTGGCTTTGACAAAGCTAAGTCGATTATGGCCACTGAATATGAGGCATTACCTCGCGTTTGTTCGATTGTGGTTTAGACCTTTCTCTTTTCAACCCCTGCTTATCTGCGATTAACGAAGCCAAGTGTCATCTTTTGACAGGATCAGGATGTAGAAATATTAAGTTTCACTCATCAGTTTCATTACGCAGCGGCCGACGTCATGTTTTACAAACATGATCCCTCACACACGATGTAAAAAGCAAAACAACGTTGCGATTTTCGACCCCAGGCTAGTGGTGAGGAGTTTTTCAATGTATCTAACGCCATGCCATTTTTTCTATGGTAATAAGGGACGATTTCTCGATGTAGGAATACTTGTTTCAGCGTTTTGTTTTGGCGTAGTGGGCTGTTATTGGGCTGTTATAAAAGCCATATGCGCCCGTCTTTCGTGTAAAAAGTGTTGGAGAGATCGGTAGATTTGTTACGCAATTCTGTCACCATAAGGAAATTGTGTGGGAAGTGTTTTGCGCCTATGTAGATATATTACTGGTGGGTAGAAGCCTTGATCATACATATTTGATCAGTTTGCAGCATTCAGATGTTTGCTCGTTACATAGATGTGACTCTTATGCTCTTCACTATGAGGGCTCAAGAGATCTCATCCCGAGCTTAATCTGTCGCAAAAAGATGAACATGAACACTGCTAGTCCACGAATTGAATTCTTAACAGATGTCCAAAACGGACGGCCGTTAGTTCTGTCTATGAATTGACTGTTATTATCGTGCTTTATACAGTAACACAATTGAAAAAAACTGTTCTGTTGGTCATAAAACGACATAATCAACTTGTTGGCTTGTTGAACATCGGGATCTGTGACTACATTCCTGAGAAGGGTTTAAATCGACGAGATCGTGTACTAATTTTATCCGGTCATCACGTCTGTGGCGCTTTTGAATCTTCTTCGTATTAAAGAATGGTTAATCCTTTGCCTTGACATTAAAGCGGATCATATTATTTTGTACATGGCTTAGAAGGTCACCATGGCTCTGCTTGAATTTTTGATGTGGTCTCCACTGATCGCATAGAGACGACTCTGGGGTATCGATGTTGCTCCATTAATTTGTTGACGTGCGAGGTGGTTTTTTTCTCGTGGGATGATGGACCTGTCGCCTTTGATTCAGCTTTACCCACTAAAAGCGCGAGCAATAGCCTTTAATGCTGCCCCTATTTTGATTACCATGTTCAATGGCATGATATTTTGGGCCGTTGTGCATTGCTGCTGGAAAGGCAACCTTCTGTTTGTCAATCTATTCTAATGTATGCTAAAACATTACGAAAACAGTTCGAAAACAGGAAGTCGTGAAAATTGCGAGAGGTGGTCGCAAAGGAGAGCCCGTAATCTTATTTTTGTAGCTATTGCTCCAAGGGATAGTACCATTGTAATCTCTATAGGCGAAGGCTAGTTTACATTTAAGACATGTGTCGCGGGCTAACTGTAACTGTGAAGCTTTCGCATCGTGAAGCCTTGCATTGTGATCTTGCGACCCGCAGAAATGTTACCACTTCTTTTAATAGCTAAAAAAATGTGTGTTGCGGTTTTAAGTCACCGAATAAATGTGCTGAACATTAAAGACTACTAATGATCAACACTTCATTAGCGGTTGTGATATGTTGTTTACCGATCTATCTAAAAGTAACTACTGCCTTTACAGAGCTGCGATTCAGTGTCTGCCTCATCATAATGTGAATAGACCAAGTAAAAGCTTGTTAGTGGTCCATCCATCACATAGCTATGTGGTAGCTATATTTATCATTGGCATTAAGTAACCTCTCTTAAATGTACAAGCATATGTTACCTCACGTTCTGATGCTTGTAGATTAAGCTGCATAGGTCTTGGGATGTTGGTAGAAATGAAGTTATTATGTTCGGTTTATTCGGGAACGGGGACGCTTCGCTGTCTCACCAACGCTTTGGAGTTCATGTTCGCCTATGGCGAGCGGAAGATTATTGGTTGTCAAATGTCAGTGTATCGAGCAGACGTTTTAGTACAGGGTTTTTTCAAAGTACCAGTTACCATGACCCGGGCCAAAAGTGGCTACAACTATCATCGACAATGAATCGTCAGAAAATCCCTAGCTATCAGTACCTTCGAGAAACTTTGACGTCTTGACCGTAAAACGTATTTGAGGGCAGTCATCTAACTGTGCATGTCGTGTTTCGATTCATTATGGTCACTTTTTAAATGATGAGTGATTCCGTATGGCAACCGAGTAAGATTGAGCTATGGGTAAAACGCCAAGAAGGGAACTACAATTTTGAAAAGTTTTCATCGTATTACAAAACGTCGTCAGGTATAAAACACTGGATGTTACAGCGCATTTACAAAAACCATGGTTAATAGTGGAAGCACAAATTTACTGTCGCCTAGTAAAATAATTCAACGTTTTAACTGTATACCCAAGAAGGAAAATATTGAGGGAAATCATTACTTTTGCAATAAATACTTTTAACCTGTAATGACGAAAATTGAATGGAGGAGTTTTCTTTTTTCCCTTTTTGAAAATCGTCACCAAGTCCAATAGTTATTCCAGTAATGAATTTGAGCACCAGCTGATAAGGTTTTGTAGTGAAATGGGAATGTAGTGCAACGTGGTCCTTTTCGATTTATTGGAACTCTAAGGCACTTACTTCAAAACTGTTCCAACTTTCCCACTACTGCTGCTCGAAGCCGAACCTTACCTACGTCTGTCGGTACAATGTAATTCGCGTATACACGCACACACTATAAAGCCAGAAAGAAGCTCACATCGCTTCGCGGCCTTTTGGCAAGGAATGGATGCTATGCCCAAATTGATACTGCATAGGCCGATTACTTACATTTCAAGTCCATTTGTGTTTTAAAAGACTGTTTTTAGGTGTAGTATATTTGTATCTCTTCAACGCATTGCATTTTATATTCATTCCGTTTTACTTTTTATCAACTGTTTTCATTTTGTGTACTTCCATACGTCATTTTACACGAGGGGCGCGTGGAATTGTAGGAAGGCACAAGTGGTACGTGCACATTAAGAGGTTAAAGAATCACTTTTGTGAAAGAATAGAAATATATGATTGTTAATGATTACGAGGCTATTTTATCCACAGCTTTTCATTGAAGAGAGTATCACTAGGTTAAGGTGGCTTCCACTCCTCCCTAGTTCCTCCCATGACTATTCACTGCCTAATGGGTACCATTCCCGCTCCCATTAATTGCACATGTATTCTTTCGTTACAGGCGGTGTTTCTTCTCAATTATACGTTACACATTCAAGAACTGATAAGAGCGGGAAAAATTAAGCCACAATACCACCAGCAGCAACGTAATCTTGTCGAACATTACAAATGTGGCAATTTGCAATCTGTCCTGAAAGATACTGGCAAGTTGCTGTCAACGATTAACGTTACCTCATTGATGACAAAGGAGCAGAGAGCAAAGATTATGGATATCGATAAATATTTTATAGAAGAATTATTATACAAAAGAAATATCAAAATGGCGGACAGAATAGAGAAAATAATCAGAAACCCAAAGGAAAAGAGAGTTTTTATTGCGTTAGGAGTAGGTAGGTCTGGCTTTCCCTTACTGCTAACTCTATATAATACCCCATGAAGTAATCAGATGATTAGTTCTGGTCGTAGCATTTCCGGCCTTGTTGATGTTATTGGTGGTACCACAATTGAACGAGACAAAATATGTTACGGAATGCACTTGTGTTTCGGCAACGAATGGCTGGAAATTTTGGCGTGTCCACGAAAACGACGTGGTGATGAATGAGACGTGTGTGATAAGAAACGTCTTGTAAAAAAGTTCTGAAAATTGCAACGCTCAAGCAGTGAAAGGAGCGATTCAGCTGGCTGGAGCTGTCTGATAGTATGAAATGTGTAAAATCTGCTGTTCTCGGGAGGAAAAAATTGTGCTGATGAAAACTGTCAGTCTGAAATTCATCAATGGAAACCAGAATTACAAGTCGTCCGTCGACTTTGAAAACCACGAAAGCGCAACCACTCGTTGCAGAACTGCCGTAGAAGCCGAAAAAATAGTGAATTTGACGGTTATTTCTAGCGCCGCTTGAGTTGCTTTTGGGATGCTCGAACGGCTTCAAAATGCATTTTCTAGCCAAGCGTAGAAATACTGAATTTTAAACTCATCAATGTGAGCATGGCAGTGACAGGGGTGTGACACCCACCTTCCCAGAACATGCTGTAGTTGGCAAAATCACCCAAAAGTGTATACTTAGGGTCAAATTGTTGGCGCACAGTCTCAGTTTAAGTGCGGAAAATATAATTTATCCTACGAAACAATGGTCTCAAAATGGCACCAGAAAGTGTCCCCAAGATGGATTTTTAAAAATTTTCTAGGGCTCCGCCCAAACCCCTCTGGATGCAGAAAACTCCCCCAAACTGCCAGTTCCCCATTGCGGCGACTGTGCTACCACCAAATCCCACCTGCTACCAAGTAAAAAGGTGTCTCTAAAAACGTCCGATCACTCAAATATTCCTTATTTTGACCTCTTCTATAGAATTTCTCGATGGCCTTCTTCTTTTACTGTTAGCGGACCTGTGAAGGCGTGATAAGGTCGTTCCTATACTTGATTTTTTGGAAGATGTTTGCAGGTTTGTGACGACTTGCTTGTCTCTTTTATAATCCAAATAAGTTTCCATTGACTTTTCATATTTTAGGCCATTTCTTTGGTAACAATTCCCTAGTTCAGCTGTTAAAGCAGAAAGGATTTTCAGTTCGGCATATTCTACCAGAGGAACGATTACCAGCGTAAGTATTAAGTTTGTTTACATGTTTACGTATTGGCCGAAATACAAATGTACGTGTTTAAGTGTGAGTGGGTCTAAATAGCAATGCTCGTTAGTTTTCAAACATACCAGAGTGTCTCTTGTATTCATGAAGAGTGAAGTAAACCCAGAGCAAACTGCCAGAAAAGGTAGCTCTTTAGTCAGTTTCTTCCCACCACCTGCTTGTTGGGGGGTCGAACAGTCAGCAAGAGGACGTGCTTTAAAGCAATTCGTGGCTTGCAGAGGGGAGGAGGCACAGTGGGCCCAGAGGTGGAGATTGGAAAAGTTTTATCTCCTACTTGAAAACTGGAATAAATAAAAGTGCCAAAATCTGATTCTCTGATGAAATTTTTTTCAGTTAAGGAAATTAAAGAGGTACCTTAAAGTTAAGTAAGTATTTTAAGAATTTTCTTATCTTAAGTCTTTTTATGCATAGCACTTAAATTAAGAATGTTTCCTTAACAAAAATTTAAGGAAATCATTGAAAGTTAGGGAAATTCTTAAGAGTTAAGGAAACTCTTAAAAGTTAAGGATTTTTTTTGCACTAAAGATGTTTTATGCATATGGGCCCTGACAGAAGAATGTTTGGAAGCAAACAGCAAGGACATTTGAAACTATTTACGTTTTTTGTTCAGGGAAATCTCTCCTGTTAATTAGATTACTATTGTTAAGTCAATACGTGCTTAACATTGGGACCCAGTTATGACCAATCTTGTAACTCAATGTTAGGCAAAGGACACTGTGGTGATGCAGATCTTACTTTTCACTCACGTTCATTCTGCCCCAAAAGTGGTATGTCAGCGTTGTTTAATATATATTTCTTGATAAAGGTTATATGTTTACCACATTGTGATTTTGTAGCTCATGAAACATAGCATGATTCCACATTCTGAACAATTATTTGTGTTTTGCTGTCGGTAGTTAGCCATTCTTTGTTATGAGGAAATTATGGTGCTTAGTATCATGACTCTCGGACTCAATGTCGGCCCTACGATTCAATATGAGATAATATGCCCTGAGCATAGCCCTGAATCAACCACCTTCATATGATCTTATTCAGTACAGAAATTAGCATATTTTGTGTCTACAGTAGCCAAATTGAGAAATTCTGTCCCAGGCCCCCATTTAAAAGTTTCCTAGTTTAATGATTTTATTGAATTTGTATTGACCATACCCTGCTATCACTTCTAGAGAGTCCTCCATCATATGTCTTAAACAAATGGGAAAATTTTATACGTCATATTTTCAAAGTCACGCCCATCTGGGCCAAGTGTTTTGTGTCAAATTTTGCGAATTCAAGAGACATGTGCTCTCCAGCTAACAGCATGTTAAACTCGTGACATGTGACAGTAATAGGATGTAAGGGGTTTTAATGATTGGAAGGAATGAATCATTCACAGAATGATAGTTCGGAAGTTGGAGTTAGTAACAGATTGTTAAGATTTTTTAAATTCTTTATGAAATAGCGTTGAAAGATTGCAGACAGTTGTCAATCCAGGTACTTTCATTAATGACAAGAGACGAACACATTGGTAAATAAAGGCCCACGGGGTAAACCCATGGCACCTTCATCCTGTTGATCGTATAGCTGCTGATTAAAGATTAAGCGACAGTTTTTTGTAGAGAAACTTGAGCTTCTCAGGTGTAAGACCATGTAATTTGTCGTTAACAGTGAAATGATGGTCGAGAAGAATGTCTGTTATTCCGTGTAGCGGTGCATAAGTAAAGAGTGACGTAACATCAAAGCTTGCCATAAAAACATTGCCACTTTTCAAGGGAACAAATAAAAACGTATCTTGGATGACGAACATCATTATGACTTTTACAATTAGAAAGTACAGAGCACAAATGTTTAGACAATTTGTAAGGGTTTGAGCCAGCCACTGACAGTATGGCTGTCAGTGATTCCCCGTCTTTGTGTACTTTCAGTTGTCAGTACTAAAAGCCCAGGTTAAGAACCTTGTTTTGAATTTTTCGAAAGTTTATTTTGAAGTTGCATTTGAGATGCACACAGGTGGTTAGGACTCACCAAATTTTAAACAGGGCAGATTAGAATTTCAGAGAAATAAATCGCGGTAAAACTACAGGTTGCAGCCTTAGAGTTTGTATTTTTAACACATCCTCCTTATGTCCGGAAACTAATGTGTCGTTTTAGCGCGCAATTCAACGTTACTGGGTGAACGATTTCTAATTTCAAATGTAACGCCACCACAAGGACAACAATGTTGCGTTAACATGCTCATTTTATGAGAAATGGCAAATTTGGTAAGCCTGCTTACAGGGAAACTTAATCGATGGTTTTGTGGGGATGTACCAGTAAGAACTGCGCCTAGGTTAGCTTTTGTTTTAGGATAATTGACAAGAGAATCAGTTCCTTGTTATGGCCCCTGTTTATAAGCTGTAATTGATTCATTCGAATTTGCATGCCTCATATTTATTTATTTATATATTTATTTATATATTTATTTATTTATTTATTTATTTATTTATTTATTTATTGTCATGTTTATTTAACGGAAATGCCCTAATACGGTTTTAGGCAACAGCTTGCACGTCAACTACGCAAGAAGAGAAGAGGAAGGAAGAAAGCTTTAGGAATAGAGCGACAACAAAAAGAACTCTTAAAAAAGCTTGCAATACATATCAAGAATGTTGAAAGTCTGTGGGTTAAAATGAACAAATCAAGGCAAATGCAAGAGAAAAACAACGAGAAGGAGAGGTATGTTTTAACATGATTAAATGGATGATGTTGGTGTTGCTTCTATTTGTATTGCCACTTTTGTTGTTAAGAAATGTAATGTGTAGATAGCTACACAGAGCTCGACTAATCATTTGTCATGCACAGCGTCTGGTACCGACATAATTATCCTAGTACGTCATATTAAACCGCGTATAAAATCAAGCCGCATAAAATTAGGCCGCGCTTTAATCGAGCCGTACTTGACAAAAATTAGCATTTTAGGGGTTTTTAATTAGGCCGCAGGAGTCAACGGGCAGTTTGAGATATAATGCTTTTTAAAAGTACTCCCTCTATTTTCTCCTCAGCACCACTTTTAAAATCTATTCAAATGGGTCCAATGACAGTCCCTTTTCGCTCCTTGCTTTCCGTACAATAAATTAAGCCGCGTTTTAATAAGCCGCGCCATCAAATAAGCCGCGTTTTTATTAGGCCGCGTTTTTGAGGGTGCGGCCTATTTAAGTACCCGGCTTAATTTGACGTATTAAGGTCTGTTATCTTCTTGTCTTGGAGTCAATCCATCTCCGCCGGTACCGAGAAGAGACACACCGATGTCATACTCAGAGTCCTTGATCGAGAAGCAATTAAACTATCTCATGACTTCTGGTTATCAATCTTGGCTCTTTTGCTCCTCGTGATACGGTACGGAGAACCCCATTTTGTTTATACCTGAACGGCTAAACTTATTACGTTACTTTATTTTTAAGCGAGTATACTATTCTTAATCTATCTAACATCCCCTTTTTCTGGCCAAGGTTTTGCAAACCGTGGAAAGGAATGCATGTTAAATTGTTTCACTTTGACTTTCTTACCCTTAACTGTTTTGAACCTTGGACTTCCATTAACCGTAGTGTTTCTGTGACCGCGACATATTCATCAAACGCACGGTATCTTTGCAATTGCAGTTGTTATAATTGGTGTTATTATAAATGCCAACAAGACTAGTTTGCAGGGGTCAGTTGATACGTAGCGCAACTACTCATACTACTGAAGGTCTTGTAACTGCGCACAAGTGGTAGTGGAATGGAAAATTTCGACAGGGTCAAGGCAGTGTTAGCGTAAGGCATTGTTCAAAATGTGTCTTCAGCGACAGCGGCCACGATAAAAGAGAACCACTTTTTGTACTTTAACAACAAGGTTGGGAGTGTGACTGCACCCCTTCTCTTTGTAAGTCTTCTGTACGACACCTCGCCAAATCACTTCTTTGCTATTTACTTTATTTAGGTGGCCAAAACAGACTGCATCCCCGTCGCAAGTCCGCATTATTCAAACCTTTGAAAAGGAGAAAACTTACGTTTATTACTACTCGAACAAAGGACGCTCGGTGTCAGTGGATGGTGTGGCGCTTCTTTGCAGTTACATCTTAATGATGTTACTTTCATAACAGAATTGCACCGTACGTGCCCAGCGTACCGCAGTTCTTGAACGCTCTTCCCCTTGTCATCGATCCGCCTTTGGACCTCCCACTTCGGGAACAAATAGAGGGTTCTTGCTGGCCGTGCAACATTCACAAGAATTCAGGGCAGAATACAAAACAGTGTCGCTGGGACATAGTACTTACGTCCGCAGTGTGACCCTCTGTGTCATCTAGGAGCCCGGATTTTAGCGGGACACATTTCATGTGCTCAACTCCTAACTGGTTACCGTTCATATTCCTACTCCCTCGTCTGCTGGTATGAAGACCTTGTATTTGCAGTAGCAAAGAACTTTGGTGCTGTGTAAAGGATATAGCACCATTGCCTTCTGCAGCTTGCTTTCCATAGCTAACGAAAGAAATGTCAGGAGACTGAGCTGAAGACGAGTTTCATTTTCATGTCGCAAAATGCTGATTTTAGTAAATTGTTGTTTATGACAAACTGCAACAGCCAACGTTGACATTTTACAAGACAAAGCTGGGCCTGGAAAAATGGAGGATCCTGCACCTCTTTATCTGGATTATAGTTTGGTCGATGGATCCTCACATTATCGCTAACAGAATGTCAGTCAATATGAAATTCAGCGTCTGCTTTCCTGTGTAAAGCCTTATCCACTTAACGACCGTGATCATGGTCGACGGCAATCGCTGTTTAGAAAGACAGCTAGTTATGTCAGTAAGGGTCATTGATAACAAGTTTGCCGTTCAAAATTTTACGAATATGATGAAATAACATTGAACAAAGCACGCCGGCAACGTTGCGGAATGTCAGAAACCTCTCCCAGGATATGCCTAACGACACTTTCGTCAGAAGTTATGTATGATAATGTATTTCGTATTGAAATCGTGTTTAATTTTTAAAAAGACAATTGCTTCCTCAATTAGTAGAACCAAGAATGTATGTAAATATTTTTATGGAATTGTATATATTGTGTCAATACATTCACATGACATTCAGACCAGAAAAATCATTCGACATTTTGAGCAAACGTAATGTAATGCCTTGAGATGGCGATATACTGTCAGTCAATACAATTGTCTGTTACTTTCTGCTCGTGATCTGCTGCATATTTCCTTCTAAGAACATTGCACATATTGGCGGCAAAGAATCTTGCAATTCAGTAGAGATCATAGGTAGGGATGCATACATTCTATCGCGATGTTTTTACCCAATATTTCTATGCACTCTCTTTACTCTATAATGATGAACGAGGTTACACGGTGTACATCTAGTTGTATTTTAGTCTTTAAGTAAGAAGTGTCTGCTCTATCGAAGCCTAAATGTTTCGTAAGAATGAGTCAGCAATGCCTTTAGATGATAATCGTATCAACAGACAAGCCCAGAGAGTATGGTTAATGTTATCAACACGCCCAACTGCTTTTAATCTTATCGTAACAGGCCAAAAGCTTTCTTTATCATTGCTTTGCTGCTTACAAGGGGTTTTCCCTTTTATGGTTGAGCGGGTATCACACTACAAGAAAGTTGATCAACTTTTTTTGATGACTCGATAAAGTTGACTCAACTTTTATCGATTTTTGTCGTCCTTGGAGTCATGATTGCGCAAGTTTATTGTTTTGCAGTTTTACAGTCAACTTTGATCACCTCTCATATTACGTCATAGCTAGCCAATATACAGTGAGAACTGAAAAGGAGCGCAAAGAGTGCTTAAAAACACAATTAAGCAGGCAACTCATTTTGATCGAAAAGCTTTTCGCCGACTCTCGTCAGTCGATCTACATCGTTAATGAATACTTACATTAAAGATTAATTTATATCTAAATCATACAAGAGAAAAAGGGGATACGAAAATGCGGACGTAGACGAAGTAACATAACCTAGGCTAATGGCGCGCTAAAACATTGACAACTTAAAAACAAATTCTTTCTGTCTACATAAACTAGGCTTAAGAC
>JAAAKM020004401.1:0-11738 GCA_010016025.2 Alatinidae sp. Z8VKAUB7J3 | reverse complement strand
GCTAGACTTCTTCCTTCTGCCCCACACACCGTGTTTGCGACCCAAATACTAACAACTTGGTTAAATTTGGAAATATAACATATTCTTGTCTCAGTATTAGACGTTGTTGGTCCCCTTCTTGACATTAATTTCAGTATTTCAAGATTTTAAACAATTTTTGTCTTTCCAGACTATTGTCATGGTGCTAATAGCAGCAGCAGTGAAAGAACTTTCATAATATTGTTAGACATCAAATGAGTATTAAGTACGTTAACACCAGCTTATAAACAAACCAACAATTCGAAGATTTTTGAGTACGAAAAGGGAGCCAAGGAAATATTTGTTTCCTGAAACAATTTTGAAGATAAAATCCAATCAATAGATGCAAGGAAAAATGTGTCTGTATTGAGTAGCAACTGGTCTCACAGCTGCAACACATAAAATTTAAAGCTATTTTGTGATAGGTCATAATAAAAAATCGCGTTGGAACGACTACTCGGAAAAAAAATTGCTGCTGTTCAGACATGCTTTAGCACTCGTGACTCATAAAATAAAAATTCCCATTTTCTTACTTAGATATAATTTTGAAAAATGTTACAGTCTGTACAGCGGAGCATCCTTATCATAATAAAATGTAAATTGCTGTTCAAAATAAACACATTAAAAGTAGTCTGAAACAAAGACGAAGCTATACAGTTTAAAATTTCTTTCAGACTGTTAACTTTCAGAGCTCTCTGCCTTAAAAATGCAAACGAAACTTATAGTCCAAACAACGAAATCTTAACGATGGAATTTTTAGGCTGTGGGGCAGAGTAGCAAGCCATGAAGTAGCCTAAAGTACCCAGTAGGAAGGCCTCTCACGGATAATAGAAAAATCTGTCATTAATGAGAACATCTACTACATCCACTCCTTGCCAAAAAGCCGAGAAGCTTGGATTACGGATGCAACGTAGACAAAGTAAGTTTTAAGCATAGCTTTTGTCAACGTCGAAGTTTGGGTAACTGCCATCATGATTTAAGTTGGAACTTTATCATCCTGAAATATACTTAGGAATTTGTAAAGTTGGACGAATGCTTTCGTTCCTTTCCTTATTGTGTTACTAACTAGCCAACTTTTGAGTTCTTCTCATTTTTAGATTTCGATCCTCTTTGCATTCTTCTATTTCTTGATATAACAATGAATTGCTATCGAAAACATTTATTGTCTTTAACAAGCTTTATTTGGACCTTAATCAACAGATAAACAAAAAGGACATCGCAAAGTCGATTGCTAGTGAAAATGTATTGCGTAAGAAATTTTCAACCGCTTACAATTCCTCCGTATGCTTTTTTCTCTAATATCAAGTTGGAAATAGTCGGGGATAGAGATAATGCAATTCTAATGTATAATAACTGAAAAAAAAATTTGAAATAATTTTAAAAAGCTACGAGTTCGCGCAACGAGAGTCTGGAACAACTGTTACTCAGTCTCAGGCCATTTACACTTTCTTGAACAAAACTACTTTACTTTTTTCCTTGCCAAAATGTTCTTAAGAGATTTTCTTCTGAGCAGGATTATATTCTTTAAATGTTCATATCTATTTAAATCTGGTATCGTTTCAGAGAAATATTACATTCAAACTACGAATGTTTCAGGAGAAATTGCGAGCTATGTCAGATGTTTCTTTGTTATGAACTGACAGCAACGTCCCAGGATTCTCTGTGTGAATAATGTTTTTAAAAGTGTTTTCCTCCAACCCTTATGACACCATATTTACTTAGTGTGCAAGGCCTAAATAAGCTCCTTGCGGTTTTAGATTTTAGGAAGGCCATGACTGAATGTCAATTTTGCAATACAAAAGAAAATAATAAATGGGAAAAACATGGAAACTGACATACTGCGAAGACACATTCGAGTATGTATTTACACACACCAACAAATAAACAATAATCTGCAAAAAGCAATTACTATTTGGGGGTTTTCCGGCTTGTATAAAGAGGGTGCGTGGACCCAGTGCCTCCTGATTCTAGCGCTAGCCACAGAAATAATTGTTTAAGAAGTGCTGCTACGGGAGGTGTTGTGTGTGTGTGTGTGTGTGGGGGGGGGAGGTTGGGGTCCTTGGTGAGTAATCTTTCTTACCAGAAGAGCAATCGCAGCAGAACAATTAAGGGGTCCCACGCGAGTTTGTTTGTTAGTTAAGTTAATCTTATATTTGTATGAAGCCAGTAATTTTCTGCATTGAGGCTGATTTCAGGGGAGTATTATGCTATTAATCTAAATTTGAATTATAAATGTTTAGGCCTTGCGTTACGTCATTAGACCCTCGTCCGACTGTACTTAATAAACCGGACAAGCTCTTGATCTGCATAGAGAAATTGTGTTGAAAAGCCTGTTGATACAGTTGATTTCTTCGCGTGCAGCTGGTGAATTAGCACTAAAGCACTATTGCATGAGCCAGCTTGTTTAGTATTAGTGAAAACTAACTTTTTTGTTTTTGTATTTCATTATGCCTAAGAGGAAAACATCTGAAATGACGATGGCGAATATGGAATTCGGTCCTGCACTGTTACAAAATTCAGGCTTTGCAGCTAAGTCACAGTTGAGCATCGCTGTAAAATAGGGCTGCCACTTTGTTCTTCATGAAATATTTATTAATGGTATCATTAATGATATTTCAATTTCTGAGAATCGACAAGCACGCAATGAAAATAATAAGTAATTAATCAAATATGATGTAAACAATTTTTATAGTGCGCAGGTAAAAGTCTTCCGATACCAAAAAACGATGCCAGGTACAAGTTACACATTCAGCAGGCCTACATTTAACTTCCGATATCAGTACGTTTCGAACATCAATTTATGACTAAATATCACAATTTCCTGCACATTTGGGACAGTACATTGTCAGAATAATAATAACAGCAACAGAAACATGCTTCAATTTAATTGGCTTGCTAAAAGGATTTCATTGACTCCGTGTTTATTCCTTACAGGCAACACCTCGAGTAAACCTATATACTCCGAAATTGTTTGTACGACCAGTGAACGAAAATAGTCTAAAACCGATAGGAAATGGTATTGTTTTCAACAAACACAACCCAAAACTCCCTAGAACTCAAGACCTGGTCATCTTTTAAACTCCAAACGTTTTATGATCGTCTATCTAGGGGTGGGCGCGGTGCGTACGGTCGTATTCACATTCTTACATTCGATATTATTATAAAATGATACATTACTAAACACAAGAAGTAAGCAACTATGAAACAGCTAACAACTTTTTTCAAAATTTCCAATCCGAGGAGTGACAATGGCCCACGTGTTCCTATGACTAGAATCACTGTACCAAAACAGGTGACATTTCCCCTTCGTATAAAACGATTTCAACGGCACATCACTACGTCTCTTGCCATGTCCGCAAAAGAGTAGAAACCCTAATCTTGTATGCATAACAGCACAAAGTAAACACTAGTAGAGGCTAATACCAACACGTAATTACTACATCGCTTAAATTTGATGATCATAAATTCTTTTTGGAAAAGGACATCAGAGATCGACGAGACTATCATCAATACATCATAAGGAAAAAGCTGTTAAGCTAAGAAAAGTCAATCACAATGTACTTATGTATGACTAACATACTTTACAGGGAGACGTTTTCGCGTTTTCGCGCTTTTCGACCATTACACAAAATTAATCTTCGCGACATCTTTCACTTAAGATATAGCAAACTTATGTTCCAGCTGTTAACTATTTGGCTAAATGATTGCCTGGAAATAGAATCGCTCGCTATAGAAGTTACACATTTTTTTTTACATAAGCAACTCGATTTTCAGGGTTAGGGCTAAGGTTGCTACGGGTATGATACACTTTCAGGGCTAAAGTTGCTTAATAGGCTGCTAAGGATATTTTTTCTCTGTGATACCGAATCATATAAATATTTGCAATATCTATTTTTTCTTCTGTCTACTTACAGTGAGTTATACATGTAAATAGTTCGTTATGAATTTGTTTCAAATCAAAAAAGTATTCTTCTGTCTATATTTTTGAGAAAATTTGTAATTTTGTTCTGTGAAAAAAAGTTGCTAACTAACTGTTAAGGCTGAGGGTTGCTAAGCAAGTTGCTTAACTTTTTTTGGCTACTTTGAAGGATGAAGCCTGAGCAATTGGGCTGCTTATATATTTTTAAAAATGTGTATCGCACTCAACTTACAGATATTTGAAATACCATAAATCGAGTTTGTTTGATAAGGGTATTATTGGTATAAATTCTACTCAAAATCTCTTCATTTTATCGTTACATTTATACTGGTAATCCAGCATTAGTCAACAATATCTAAAAGTTAAAAATATTTCACTTTGGTTACACATCTTTTTCGATAATGAATAATTACACCCTTTTAACACTGAGCACGTCTTTCGACCTGCGCGCTTTCCGCTAGTCTAAATTCTAGTAACATTTTTTTACCTTTTTGGTTGTACCTAAGTTTACGCGCGCACACAACTATTCATATGATTTTCTGACACTGGAAGCTTCGAAATTCCTTGACACTGCTTCACTGCATCTTCTAAAGACAGCGACTAGTAAAAGCTGCCGAAGATTGTCTCAGCGGCTCTTTTGCAGCACTCCCAAAAGTTAAAACAGAACATTTCACCATCGGGTTTGAGACCACAGTATGCCACGCACCAGTCTTGGCATGGTGGAAGTACGGGCTTTCAGCATCTTCAGGTCTATACCACGAAGTGACGTTCATAGTACCCATATGATGGCTTCTAAATTCCACTTATGAAGAATAGTATATTACCTATGCGACAAATACAATAAAAATTAAGTAGTCAAATATCATGTGTTTCATATCCTCCGACGCGGGGCAGTGTGCACGACGCAAAATCTTCTCTTCTCTCCTTTACAAGAAATGTTCGGTGTTCACTATCACAGAATTCTTGTTTGCGGGGCATTTTAACCTGCTCTCTCTCTCCCTTCCGTCTTCCTTCCGTCTTCCTTCAAACCTTTCCTTATCCTATCTAATTTGCTCCCCCCATCATTGTTTCGCTTCCGGGAAAACTTAAAAATGTTAAGCCTCTAGAATAGGACTCAGGTGCTAAGCCATTGCCTGGCTATCCAAGTACTCCTCAAGTACTCTTGGGTGCCTAATAGAGGGGGGTGGGGTGGAATAAACGGGAGGAATAAACAAAAATGTAATAGAAAGGGGGCCTGGACAAAAAGTGAAGCCAAGAATCAATGTTTAGAATCAACTGCAACTTCCTAAACGTCAGTCATTCGAAGTCATGGCAGTCTCCTACATGCCTTCCAATCTTTTAAAAATGTTCCCCTTTTCCTCCTGTTCAATGGCAGTGTTATTACTAACTTCTGTAATGCGCTTATGGGTGGGAGATTACTTAGAAATTAGTAGGGGGGGGGGTGGAATGTTCTTGGTGAAAAATTTTGGAAAAATTAATGAGCGGGGGGGGACGACGTCTATAAGACACCCAAGAGTATATCAGTAATTTGTTTGAAAAGAAGGTATACTTGTCACGCCTTTAATATCACAGTGTTAACCCTAATATCATTCAAAAGAGTTGTCAAAGCGCCATGTATGACTCAAGTAAACTATTAACAACACAAAAGATTTAAACACAATGACAAGAAGGAATAAAGCAGAACCTTTACAAGACAATAGCAACATGAAATTAAGGTTATGAGTTACAATATTTAAGAGTGAATAACGTGCGTAGGTAACAAAACATTCTTTAATGAGGGTACATAGAGCGATTATGCTGCGCTGAAACGCCTACGGCCTTAAACATGGTTACGAGGAATTTGTGATGCTTCACGACCGTGCATAAATTTTAAGTACAATTGCCGAACGGTGGCATTCTTTCTCGTATACTACTTCTTCACATCTTCCTGCAAGCTCCCCATATTGTCCTTATATGAAATAATACTTTTTCCTCATTTACAAAAGAATTAATCTTGCTTGTGTTAGGTTTTAAAATATATTTAAAGTTCTGCCTTCCGCAACGAGATTTAGTTACTAAGCAAGATACTAAAAAAATGCACAAGTTGAGAGTTGATCAACCACTCCCTTACCTTTACTTAAGGGGGAGGTGTTTTAACTGGATAACAGTATATTAGAAAACAAAGATTAATATCACATTATAAATCTTAATTTACCAACCTGTCAGTCCACCTTTGGTTTTTGAAATTTCTTCTTCTTGGGTTTAGAACGTTTTTCCGGAGGATAATCGTCGATGCTACTGTGTTTCCGCTTCTTCGAGAATTTCTTGGCTACTGTACTGACTAGAGACTCGTATCTGCAACAAAAAAAATTCCGTCAACCATACAATGCAATATACTCAGATTAAGAATCGATTCCAATAATAATTTCTCTTCTAAATGTCGGTCATTTGGTGTCACTTAACAGTTGGTATTGAGGAAACTAAGACATAAATTACCGCACGCTATCCTAGCCTGGGGTGGGAGATAGTGATACGAGTGTGGTGTTAATATTTTGTTGTTCATCAAGACCAAATCTAGAAGTTGTTTGGGTGCACGTGTGAGAAACGTTTCAACAAGAAACAGGAACAAAAGTGCAATTAAGTTGGATCAATTTATGAACATTTGAACCTTAGTGTCATATTCTTGGTAAGAAATTCTCATGAATGAATTCTGTAATGTTTGATACTTGTTTGCTTCCCATACTTTCCAGTTTTATTTACATATTAATAAACAAATTTATTATGCAAATTTATATTGTTTTTATTCCGAAATTGTTACTTTAAATTAAAGCCTGCGATGACACATGAAAAATTATCTAAGAACGTCCGGAATCAAAGCGGTTCGGGACCGCTGACCGCTGACCGGCCAATTAACAAAATTTAGGAAAAGCGCTATAAAATTATACTCTGTTGTTTATAACTGATTTAGTTAAGTAGCCAAGACGGGGCGTCTGAAAATGCCACATGCGGCTATCAATCTTTTATGTGGAGGCTACTAACAGGGTTTTCCAAAAACTCATGCTGAAAGGCAACTATACCATGGGTGACTTTATACTGCCTGTTCGTCGATTTGAAATAATACACTAGCGTGCTTTGGGTAAAGACAGCAAAAAATAAATTTTCCTGTGCCGACCTTTGTCCCTGGCCGATTAGCGGAATTAGTTATTGCTCTGTTTAAAGACAATGGTTATAAGATGAAGCGTTAGATACCGAGTTAATGACTCTAAGGAGACTGTTTTGACTTTCGTAATTTGCAGGTCGAATTTAGTGCGACCAGGCATTATACGTAATGGCTATAATTTCACTGTTTCTATCACACTTAACGTCTGGATTAGTTAAGGCAGCAAGTGAAATGATTGGATAGGCTATAGAATTGAATTATCAAAAGCGTTACAATACATTCAATATAATATATAGAATAGAATACAAGACTGGACCTTAGTTGGATTGTTAGATCAATTAGATTAAAAAACGACTAATAGCATAGCTTTCTCGGCTACAGGTAACAGCTTTCGAGTGGAATAATGCTTTCTGTGCAGCCATTTCTACAAGACAGTTGTTATAGTTGCTCATTGCATGAACTTTCAAATATAATTTGAATCAAGAGTGTCAAATTTGGTACCAATTAATTGATCCCTGAAAGTCCCTTAAATTATGAAAATTTGAATTAATAATTTATTTTGCCCAAACGTTTCATTGTAAAATGTTTTGTTTGGCTGGATAGAAATCTACAATCAATTTGCTTATGGTGCAAAACAAGAATACTGCACAAAGTAGCAAACACACTTTGTAATTAAAAGCTTTTTTCTACACTTCAAAGAGTACAATCATCAGCAATGATCCAAATTAACAACACATTACAAACATTAAACCCAGCTGTAGTTTTGAAAGAGCCAATCAGAATTTGGACCGCCTGAATGGCTTGTATTTTTGGACCAATCAGAGTCTGCTACAGCTACAGACAAGAAATCTACAATTCCTTAAGTTTATCTGCACAATTTATATTGTTCCATTACTAATCAAATATTACTTCCAATAATTTCTATACAATGCAATACTTTTTTATATCTTAATTTATGACAAATGTGCTTTACCTCTTAGCCATTTCATCATCGGAAACATCTTCTTCGTCATCTTTACTCACTGTGGTGTCAATATTTTTTCCATTAAGCATATCACGGTAAATTTTCTGTCAAACAGGGATTAAGAAAAGTAATTTGATCCCGTAAATATAAACATACACTTATATGAGTTATAAATGTACAAGTAGCACATGCTTATTTATGCCACATACTCACAAGTAATAGTAAATATGATATTTTTTAATGATTGACAAAAAAATTTGCTTTTAATGTTTAGCTTTCAAATGCAAAGCAAAAGAAAATTAAGAGAGTAAAACAAAACAAGAAGCTCAAACGTTTTAGTTAAGAACATACAAAGCAAAACACCGATCATAAATATTTTACAGCCTAATAAACATAACACATAAGAAAAACATTGTTAAGCAACATGAACTAATACTGCATATACCAGTTAATGTGAAAAAATGTTATACTAGGCTTAACTGGTAGATGCAAAATTTCCATGATGCTGAAAAACTAATTAGGTAAAGTCCAATGTAACAAGGGGTTTCTGTGTATGACCAGAAATGTCAACTCATTACACAACAGAAGACAAATTCCAAGATATCTGTCAATTCGTACCAAGGAAATGTGTACCTAACTTCACTATGTTACTCAACTTGTGAAACAATACAGTTGATGAATCTGTGTCAAACAAATTATTAGTTGATATACAATATATACACACGACAAGAGCATTTACTATAAGTCATTCAGTAACATTTCAACTAGTTCGCGGAAAAAACCCTAGTGATTCTGGTTTGATGTTTCATGAGAACTTTCTTCATGACCTTTTCAATTACATTCAAGTCTTTGTGTAAAATAGCCACAACCTTGGGTCATATAAAGCACAGGGAAGCATAGGGAAGGGAGGGAGAGAGGAAAAGGCCATCCTCAAAATATGACAATGGCCTTCCTCGTGCATGGCATGTTGCACTGCAAGAGGACCGATTTTGTTGCTAGCTCCACAATAATTTGCCCTAAAGCTTACATGGGGTTCCACATGTACTACAAAGTACATTTGACCCTTTGAACCCCCAAAATCTTTGTAGTAAAGTAAACAATGATTTCACTATTTTGTGCAGAGTGAAAGATCAGTCTAAAAACAGGATATGAGAAAAAGTCCACAATTTTGGGGTATCCCAACTTATCACAAGTCAATTATAATGAGGTTTGACTGTATACAATTTGGAACTTTATCACTATTTACTAACCTCTACTGCTGGATTAAAGTTCTTGAATGACATTCGCCCAATAGGTAACAGCTGTTCACAAACAACATAACTGTTTTCCTTTATAATTCTAAAGAAACAAACAAAGAAAACAGTAAAAAAGGTTCAAGTACTAGAGTGGGAAGTTATCAAATATTGCATAAGGTATGAATCCAAGGCAATAATGTATGTAATTGAAATGTCTTATGCAGCTTACATCAACTAACTAAAAAGGGTACCATAGTAACAGTTAACAAATTTCTTTAACCATTAATGCTAATAGCCTTAATTTGGGCAAGTACATGATCACAAAGTTCTTTTCCAAAATTTCACCCTGATTTCTTTTTATCTTTAAAAAGAAATCTTAAACGTCTTTTAAGTATGGATAAATCTATAAAGAAGAGGCTTAAAGTATCTTTCTTCCGTGGCATACATAGCCCTTCCATGGATAGTAAAGGAGCATAGGAAAACTTACTCTAACATTGAAAATAAATGTTCTGAGCTTAGTCCTCTCCATGCAAAAGCCTACCCCCTACACAATATAGTTCCCATGCCTTTTCTCAGACAGAGAGGCACATAGGTTAATATGTCTAAGGTAGCCTTGATGATAGTAGGTACATCTCATTATAATGGTGGCAAGTAAGACTACTGAGTATTGTCAATCCAATGTATCAATATAACCATCTAATACTTGCTCTTTTGAAATTCACTACAATCTCAATAACACCTATCCAAATGTTAAAACTGTGCTGTTGATGCAACTCAGATAATCTGATGCCATTGAATTTTATGGTATATATATAACAGGTGTTAAAATGCTGACCTTTTGATCAGTTTGTCTACAACATTGATGATGATGTGTTGATGTTGTCCGAAGGAACTACTGGCATCTCCGCACACAGAGTAAATAGTTTTATAAGCATTCATTTAATGTTCAGTTGGAGAATTACTTTACTAGGGATATGTAATCCAGCCGACTTCTAATATTTCTTTCTGCTTATTTTCCCTTACCCAGACTGGGAAAAATGCATGTCAATTCTTGGCCCCTGCAAAAATCTTGCAGGTTCAATTCCAATGGGTTATCTTCTTTCATTCTAACGACAAATGTCCTAGTACACTCTACATCTGTCATAAAGATCTTCTCCATCTACAATTGCTGCAACGTATTGTTTTTTTGGCACAACTACCCTTCGTTATCTGTTCAATGACGGAGCTTTCACACTGAAATGGCACATGGCAAGTGGCATGCCACATACATTCTCAAGTCAGGCAATCAAACATAGAACATTTTTGTCAAAAAACTTGACAAACATTCTTTTATGAATCAAGCTTCAAGGATTGCAGTTTCTGGTTACATAGATTATATCATGTTATTTCCTCTGTGGATATCTTTTTTTTGTTCAGTTTAGGTATGTTCACAAAATATTGCTCATTACTCAAATGGTCTGCTACAAATGGTAAGAGACTGTAGCATGATGTGATGGCATAGTGACTTTCAAGTAGCTGATAGTACATCTATTTAATTTATGAAGATATGAAGTATTATTAGTTACTGCCTTAGAGAGAGTATTGATCAATCTTTAGTGTTTCTGCTTCTGCAGTAGTTAGTATCCAGCCTGTGTACTAAAAGCTTTACAACGGCCATAAAGGGTATGTCTTGATGCAGTTTAAGGCCTTTTCAGAAAATATAGACTATACCAGCACTGTCCAAATCATCTATTCCTGTTCGTTAAGGGATTTACCAACCACCTCATCATACATTATCTCCCTTCAGTTATATACTGTATAGAGCTATTCATAGTCCTCATCATTAAATGAGATCATCCTATATTGAAATGGGAAAACTTTAAAATCCTATTAATTAAGTGACTTGGCATTGCAACTTTGGTGTGAAATCATCATAGTGTGTGGCACCTGTCATGTGCTATTTGCACCCTGTCTCTTCGGTACGAAAGCTCCCTGACACTTCTATAAATTAAAATGAAACAACTGTTTTGACTCAGCTCTTCTAACTACCAAGATCTACACACAAGTGATTATAAAAGTGCAGGTCTGATCTCATGTGATATGTACCATTATTGCCAATTTTAGAACCCTCTTTACAGATCACAACATACCTTTCTTCCTTTGCTGGTGTCTCATCACCAAGATACCAATGGGATTCTTGCACCTTCTCTTCTTCTGTTACTGGTTTGTTCCGTATCATAAACTTAAGAATGAGAAAGAATTTTATCACAAAGGTCTACATAAAATAGCTTTAAGGAGAACACATACACTTCCAACTGTACATCCTTACTCTATATAAGATTGACAGGCCGATGGAAAAATATCAATAATTTTAGAAGGGGGGGGGGGGGGGGGGGGGGGGGGTAGAAAAAAACAGTAGCACCACAAAGAAAAAGTGGGGCGAGAAGAAAAGAACCCAACGTTTAGGATAAAAAAAAACAAAAA
>JAAAKM020004398.1:0-11739 GCA_010016025.2 Alatinidae sp. Z8VKAUB7J3 | reverse complement strand
ATTGGCATGCCGACCTAAACAAATGGACCGGTCAATCAATAATAGACAACATTAGGATTGCAAAAAATCAAGAAGACTGGAGAAGCAGGGTTTGGACATAAAATCGCATATCATAGCAAATCATAGCATAGCATAGCATAGCATAGCATAGTAGTAATTAAGCAATGTCAGCATCCCTGTTAGACACAACGGTGTCCAATGCTACCAAAACTTTAACAAGCTGCATTACAGTACCACTATGAAGGTTACCCCTTAACTTAATTTCTGTGCAGTTTAGATTTCAGCTTTTTATCATTTCACCTCATTTTTATCTGACTATTAGATAGGCCGTTTACTAGGTGCTACTCATTTATAACAAATTGTTTTTTATTTACTAATTTTTTTGATACCTTAGTGTTAACTAAATTAAATACCAGCAAATTCAAGCACGCAAATTCCATATATTTTATCCGAATTGGTGAATGGTCAAATTACCCGATATTTCAAAGAAATAATCTTAGAGTGAAAAGTCTTGCAAAAATGAAAAAAGAAAGAATGCTTGAAATTTATTTCAGTCAATTCTTTGCTATTATCTTATAGGAAATATAAATTGATGTTTGTCAGTGGAGAATAAGCAGATGAACATTTAATTGCTACGACTCTTGAAACGTAAAATTTCCTGTAACAAGTTAAGAGCAAATAAAAGATGGTATTTGCCAAGATACTTCAGTAGTTTATTAAAAACAACGGAAGGCTTACGAACAGCGCCATCATCAACACATTTACCATTGCCTTCAACTTCCGCTAAACTCTGCTAATGAAGAGGGCTTTAGGCGATGTTGGTTAAAGATGCCCCATCTATATCCCAATTTAATGAAATACAAGGAACTGATTTCATATTAAATTGTCAGAAATTGCCATTTCTCGAGATATTCTAGCTTTGTGAAAGAAAATAGTAAATTTTCACTGTTTAGTAAAAACCATTTAGAAACAATCGTTTTTGTTTTATATAGCCTAAAGGACTTTGAGCCAAAATTATTTCTATCGAGGCTCCTGATACAATTTTCAACAACATTGTTATGGTATTTACCTTTAAAAGAGGCAATTCCTACTTAAAAATTAAGTAAGATGAAAAATTAATATGACTTATCGCATACAAAAAGATGCCTTCAAATCTTTCGCTACATTTTCTAGCCTCAGAATCTTCTTTCCTCAACAATTTAATAGAGTAGTTTCTAGTTAGAAAATATACCGTTTTGGAAGTGCTTAAAACTTCCTAATAAAATATCATGGTTGCTTGTTGTTATACTAAGAAACATCATTATATCTCAAGCAGTTTTTTTGACAATTTATAAAATTACTCCAATATATTCTATTTTGACTAATTGTCATACTGTTCTCGTCTCTATATCATTTGTGCCAAACAGCATGAATTAAAAATGACAATTTAAAGTTTGAACACAGGGTTTCTTGCTAATTGCAACTAGCATCAAATCTTGATTATGAGAAAATCGTTACTCTTTATCTGTTGCTCCGTTGCTGGCCATGAATAACTCCTTTTGACTTCTTTTTTATCACAAGAAGACCAGAGACATTGTTATGGTTGTATGCAGGTTGAAGCTTAAATATCATATCCTTGCACTGATATTTAATGATGATATAGAAGAATTCTCAACCAAACAAGCGGATACCGAGATAGGGGTGTTCAGCTTGGCTTCTCTTGAGTAATTATCACAGAAAACTGCATCTGTGATTAACTGGCTCAGGAAACTATTAGAAATCGTTTCAAAACCACACCTCTTCAAGTAGTTTATTTATGGTACAAAACAAGAATATTACACGAAATAGCAAACACATTAAGTACATTATGCACCTTAAAGCTGACGAATTCCTTTGAAACCTAAGAAGCTTACAACAAGCTATAAAATTTACCTTGGAGAAGAGAAAACCAACTCGCTACCGTTTCTCGATGTTTTAGTTGAGAAAAAGGGTACTTAATTCCGTACCATCGTATATAGAAAGGCCTACATTTTCCCGCCAATACATCTCCTGGAATTCGTTCTACCTCAAAACACGTATAGTCAATCTCATCAAAACCTTAGTTCATTACGCGCTCATGATTTGCTCCGATAGCAAATGGGAATAAGAGCTCAATTTTTCTATAGTGGACATTGAAAGCACTATCAAATTAAAACTTTTAAAATTCTCTGAAGAAAAACGCTTTGAACCTCAAAAATGTCCTGTATACTTAGAACTACCGTGGCATGAAAACGTTTCACTTTCATTTGAGAACTAGATAAAAAAGGCCATAGGGAAGCGTTTTGGAGCTGTCGCTCCACACGTAGTTTATACAACTAAAAAAAAGCATTATTAAAATAAACACAAAGATTGTATGCCTTCCACAAATTTTAACTCTGTAGTTTATCGATTTTCAGGCCAGTGCGAGGCTGAGTATGTTAATTGCATGAATTTGAGGTTGCTTTACCGAATTAAGCAGTATGTCTAATCTGTTATTCGCCAAACATCAACTCCTAAACGCAAACAACCACCTCGTGTTTCAAAGACCAAAAACACCACTGAGCAATTTGACTCTTTCATAGGGCAGCACTTGCTTGAGAACCAAGACTGTGCCAAAGTGTACACGGACGATTGCTTTCGTATCATAGGAAAGGCCAGGTGTACGTTTAATTTTACTGTTCTGGAGTCAATCCACATAAAAGCAAGAAAACCTTTGCTATGCAGACAAAAATTATTCGTTTTCTCATTAGGCTTATTCAATTAACCTAGTTGTAGTGGACACTGATTTGTCCGAAAACAGAAGCTATTCAGACCGTCCACATTCTGATTAGCTCTTTCAAAAATACAGGGAGGTATGCTCTTTTCACACGTTTCATTTCGATCATTCTGACGATTGTACTCTGAGGAGTGTCAAACGAAAAAAGCTTTTAAGTACATAATGTTTTCGCTATTTCGTGCAATATCCCTCTTCAAGTGTGCTCCTTTCACAGTTATATTTCCCAAAATGTTGCACATCTTGAAATTGCAAAATGCCATTGTAAAATGCCATTGAGATCGACAAGAAAACAATTGAGAGACCATGGAGCAAATTAGTTTCATGAAGGTCTTCACAGAAGGAAAAGATGTTTCTAGTGCTATGAAGAAAAATGCAGTATTTACCGTGTATAAGGAGATTTAGTGAATGATTGTGTTCTTTGTAGCAAGAATAGGAAGCCAGTGACAGAATTGTGAAAAAAATCTTAGTCCTCTTATCATTGATAACGGGGAATGAGTTTCATGTTACGTAAAATAGGTACTCTCGAATGTTCAAAGGATTGAAGCTGAGAGCGTCGTTTTTGGGTCAGAGTTTCACTTGGTACATATTATTGCAGATCTGTAATTTAAAAACACATTTAACGTCGGCATAACGAAGGTTTTGTTTGTAAGGATTATAAATTTGAAATTTCTTGCTTCAATGCCTCTTCTTGCTTATTTTCCTCGGGAATAATAAAGAACAATATTCAGTGAGAAAGTTTCATACTCTTTTATAACTTAAGATACTTCTTCATAAACAATAGTATTGCACTTGAAAATCCCTTTTGTAAGTTCCCATTATTTGATCCAGTAACTGATACATGAATACTTTTAATTCCTTATTTCGTAAAGTAAAGGTTTCATGAAGGAGAATGAAAAAACAAACTTGTGCCCTCACTGCCACTTTTGTGAGTAGTTGTATCACAAGGTCAAAGTAACAGATCTACATTAAATACCGTATAAGAAAGCAGAACCTTGGAAAAAGTTCCTATAATTTTCATTGATGAAAAGCTACACAGACAAATTATTAAACTTTGGAAAATTTCAACACAATGTGCGTAGTTGAAACATAGTGAGAACACATGATATAATCTGATGAGCTTTCTGTGTATTCTACCACAATCCTCAAATCAAACAATTACAATACATGAAACACGCTGGATTAAAACCGTGACACAAACAATAGGATGTATTAACAACTAACAAACGACATACCAAAAGAGGGAGAGGGGAGTTGAACTTTGTTTACATTAAGTGAATTGGTGTGTTTCGACAGAAGAAGATTTTCTTTGAGCAGGAGCTCAAATTCCAAAGAAGTTGAGGTGAGAAAAGTTAAGTCAGAGGCACGGATGAGAATAGGTTTCACCATGCAGACGAATACTAGAAAATGGAGGGTTAAAAAGCGTTTTTCTAGTTAAAGGAGAAACTCTCAAATCGTAGTATTTCCCATCTAAAATAATCAATAAAGCGTAAACAGGAACAATAGATTAGGTTTGATATTGATCAGCCTTTGTTGAGTTTCCTACGCTGGCAAATTTAGCAAATGGAAGTTAATGTAAGAACATATAGTTGTTTCCTTTGTTATTGTAATGATGGGATAGTTATATATGAAAGGCCCAAGTTACACGGCCCAAGTGGCACGGTGGTCCAGCGCTACTGGACTTGTATTAAAAATCGAGAGACCGAAGTTCAATTCGAGGCAGTAGTCCAAAAAGGTTCACTCAGGTTGCCCTTGGACACTCTAGCTGCCCTTTATTTATTAGTTAGCCTGTTTGGCTTTTTTGTTCTGTTTATTTAGGGTATTTTGAATGTCGCCCCCCCCCGCTCATCAGGGGTGTTTGACTGAGGGACTGCGAAGGTTCGCTCAGCCCTCCATCCCTACTGGGTCACTTAAATGAGTACCAGCTTTGCCGGGAGAGGTGGTTAAAACTTGACTTGGGATAGAAGTAGCGCGCACGCCTACCACTGTAGTGGTAGAAGCTAAGGAAAACGGAGTATTCGTGTTGCCCCCGACTACGGTTGATCCCCCCTCTCTCTCGTATATGAAAGTTAAAAAGTAACATTCCAGTATAAGCTATTTTTACAAAACAATTGCATTAGCACTCCTTGTATCAACAGAGGAGGGCCCCACAAATACATGAAATAAGAACACTTTTTCCCCCATTTATTTTTGGTCGCTTTGGTCAAAGGCGATTCGTAGAACATCTCTTATCCTTTTTAAATTGGGATCCTAAATTTAACGTACAGGATTTTTAAAACAGTTTAGGGAGTTCTTTAATAACACTTCTCATTTTTAAGAACAGCACCTTATTCCTTGATCTAATAATCCTCGCATAAAGACTTCAATCACTGAAGGTGGCGATTCGTTTATTATAAAATTTTCTATAAAATGTTCATGTTCCAAGGTTTTCCAGACAATGTTACAACTTTTCTGCGCCGTGATGACTTATCCACCTCTTTATTCTCCTTTATAAATACTGATCCTCACAAATTGATATAATGGTGCTAATGAATGGGTCAAGAAAGTATCCTACCTAAATCGAAAAACGTAAAGTATAAAAGGTAACATTAGATGTCACATTTCTGGAGACAATTTTATTCTCAAACCTTGGACAAATGTGGTTGATAACATATTCTGGGTAAACCTTGTTAAAATGTGTGTAAATTTGTAAAAAAAAACGTCGTTTGAAACGTTTTACGTTATAGCAAATTTACATAATGGGCGTATCTTTGAAATACGGGTGTTTCGAATTTCATGTTTTCTAGATCTACAGTTACAAAATGAAACACATTTTGCTGGAAAAATTGTAGGAGGTCAGTAAAATAGGAAGCGTTCTCAGTATGGGGGAATAATGAAATCCTACGAAATGCAAAACGGTGATCTTACGTTGACAGTTTGCCATGGCAAATAGATCCATTTTGAGTTTAAAATGAGTTAGGAGTTTCTTGTTTGTTACAATTTCGTATATGGATGCTGCAGATTGTAAGTATTTTTGTTCTTTGGGCAGAAATATTCAAATCAGATGCTATAATTTTGCAAAAACTATAAATTAAAAGTTTCTTCGAATCAAAGCCATAGACTGAATTTCATCTGCACATGCATCATTACATTAAAATTTTTCTTAAGTTTCAGCTTAACAGAAGATCCTGTGATACTCATCAATGTCACAATAATATCTGTCTCTTTAAAGAGAAAGTTCTTCACCCTCCATCTGTCAGTACTTCACATTGAATGCATGTAATCAGTTGTCAGAGTGGCTTATCTTGAGAAAGTACTACCTTTGATCAGATTGCACCTAAGAAGAGACCAACTGGATGTAACAGGTAAGAGAGATAAGTTGCTTTACCATATATTATTAGCAAGTTCAATGTTATTTAATAACTAGAGACTTATTTATTACATTCAAGATAAATAAATATTATAGGCAGGACATCTTTGTTCCAACATTTTAATGCCATCTTGATATCACTTTTAAAAATGTAAAATGATAAGTACTAACGGCTGAAATTTCTTTAAGTTATCTAAAAATATCTTTAACTGTGCTTTTAAATGGTCCAGAATTCTAAAGTCGTGCATATTCTTGTCGTATTTTTAGATAAAAAGTTCGTTCTGGTTTTTCTAGGCACATATGCATATGGTCAGGTGTTTAGCAAATATCCCTTGCGTTTAGTTCTTACCATGGCAGGGAAGGTTAATTTCAGAGGACCTCTCTTTAAGTTTCTTTAAAATATAATTTACTCTTCAACTTATTAGGATAAATTGGAATTCTCTGCCGGAGTTTAGTACTATTTTGCCACTGAAGGTTTTACTACCCTTGTTTCTTGTTAGTTTCTTTCCCGACTGACAAGCCAAATGGTTGTAATATAGTACGTTAGTGTTTATTTAATAACATTTGGCTGACATTTAAAAAATGTTTTATCTCTATGACTGTTTAATTAAGTAGAGAAATTCTAAAGTCCTTGAATGTTTAGGAAGTGACATTATTGCCGATGCTGTAACTAGCAGTTTTACTTTTCCGTTTGTTATATATTGCCATCTTATCAAATTATCTGAGGTTAAACAGCAGCACTGTTTCTACCTTCATATACCTTTAAAACCCATTTGATATAAGTTTTCAAAATCTTTTCATGAGTGCAGTCCCATCATCCTTTGCATTTATCAACACCATTTAGGCTGACTTGAAAGTTCTCTCCAAAAGTTAACCTCTGTTGCTTTGGTCCATTGTCAATTTATGCTGAATTACGTTCCCAATTATTTTGACCTATTAATGAATAAGCACTAGAGAATTTTTGTACAACTCAAACAACATGTTCGCACCTGGTTTTCAAATATACTTGGAAGGCCTTCATCAAACCCTCCACGAAGACCAATAAAAATATTCCAAACTTTCTGGGGTGTTTGCTAACTTGTGTAGCCATTACGCTTTTTTCATGCTTTTAGTTATATCTATAGTAAGAGGCAACTGTCTAATGCGCTCCATTGCAGCTCATTACGATGCATTGCCGTATACTTGAGCCTTCTGTAAATACTTTACGGAACGAATTGCAGTACATTCATTTGTCGTCTCTATATGTTAGTTGTCTCATTGTTTAGAAATGTTCACAACATGTATAGCATTGCCATGTCAACGTTATTAAAAACATTAAAAGTTCTGCTTTTGACATTTGGTATTTATTAATGCAAACATATCTCACGTTTAGCTTTATCTACTTAAAAGGGAGCCTAACTGTTTTGAAGCACAAGGGCCTCAAATAATAAACATCAAATTTTATTGATTTTAATCTGTTTGAATACTATGTACCCTTCATTTTACACTCCATGGGGAAAAGTTCATCTTGCTTTATCATTTATTGTACAAAAAAACCCATTTTATAGCATTTTATTAGGTCAAAGCATATTTATTTACAAATTAGATTCAGCAACAATTTATATTTCAATATTACATCACTGCTAGTTGCTATTATGTATGAACCAATGATTATTTTGACACAGTTTGTAACTCCCTCTTTCAATTTCAATGCCATCAACCCAAAAGGTTTTTAGCTGTAAAAGTTTGATATTGGCTACAATTAGTTGCAAATGATTGTGATTATTACTGAGCTAGACGTGGTCATATGCAGTGCTCACTGGAATATATGAAGACTATACGAGATAAAACGCACTTAAGGATGAGTACATTGTTAAGAGTAACTTCAATGCGTCCATCAAATACATTTTTATATTGGAAAGAATTAAACACTTCTGGGTGGATTCTTTAGGAGAAAACTAAAAGTATTTTTGTAACATGTCCAAATTCTTGAGCAAACTTTATAACACACACAAACACTCACACACACACACACACACACACACACACACACCAAAACAGCAAACAAACCCGATTTGAACACAAACATCCTTTTTATAACGTATTCAGTACAACTGAGATTTTTCATAAAGTTAATCATGCATAGCTATTGTTTCATTGACGTTCAAACAAAACAAAGACTCAATTATATTTCACTTTAACACTTGAACTTGACGTCACAAAAACAAAGACTCGCTTGCTTAGCCAACTTGTCTGTTGCACCTGTAAGCTTAAACACATATATATGGGGCTGTGAGTGATATACATTCAGCCTCTACTATAGAGAGAGCTACAGTTGTTTGCTTCCTGCTTAGCCAACTTGTCTGTTGCACCTGTAAGCTTAAACACATATACTGTAGTTGAATGTCTATTATCTTGATCTTGTACCCAATTGGCATCACAATAGCCTATCAAATATCAGATCATAAAAGTGTAAATTTAATATTCATTTTTCTATCTCAGATAGGGCGATGCTAAATTCTTACCCACTAATTTTTCATGGCTTTTTATGGTTTTTATGTCTGGTTATCTTTTTTTCTCCTGCCCATTGCCGATGTTGGCACGTTGTCTGTCTCTTGCTCTGTTGATAACGTCTCGTATCCTTTTGTTCAAGCATCTGCTTATGCACATCATGTATGATTGTGTTTTCATGCCTTGGTTTTTGTTTCTTACTTTGCCTGTAGAGATCTTATACACTCGTCTCCCTGTGTCCTAACGAGATTTTCTAAGAGAAGTAACTGTCTTTTTCTACAGAACACTTACTAACTTACTTAATAATCTCTTCACAAACCAAACTTCAACAAAAGTCTCTCCAACTATAATATGTATGTCTCTCATTCCAATTATAGATGGACATACCAGTTAAAATACGCTCTTTTGTTTCTATTATTCACATTCAACTGACAGGTAGAGATTGCAGTTTTCGAAAGGCCGCTCTTACCACCACTAGTCTTTCTTCGATTTTCGAGTCACTCCTGTCATCCGATGTAAGAGGGCTCCCAAAGTAGTTAAGCATATTTAATTCTGCCCTAACAAAGTTAAGACAAATATGTATCTGTATCTCCTTTTTACCTATTGCCATTATCACGCTACGTATACGTATTTTGCTAATTCTAGTCTTTCTGATATTTCTTTAGTTAAAATTTGAATGACATGCACCTTACATAAAGAACTTTTGGCATTGTAGTAGAATCATCAAAGAATTTTTCCATTAAGAAATCAAAACAAAGCGAAACGTAAGCTGAATTCACACCAGACGCGTTTTATGTGACGCGCCCCATATAAGGTATGCGTCATCTGATGCACGCTGACGCCCAATTCCTATTTAGTCGATACGTCAAAGTTGAAAAAATCCAACTTTTTCTACCCCGTGTTGAGTTGGAACAATAGAAAACGATGATGAGGTTTCATTTGAAATAGCGTCGAGTAACAGCGAGAGGGAAAGGTTCATCGATTCAGTGAAGAGTCATTTATTTCTATTTGACACAAGTAGTTGTGAATAGAATCGTAGAAACATCAAAGAAAATGAATGGAACAGTCGACAATATCTTTGAGAGAGTTCAGAACCCTAACATTCTACTACACAACACTCAATGACGCCTCGAGTGTGAATTCAGCTGCAGACTTCCACAATTTTAAAGTTAACGACGAAGTTTTGTCTTTTTAGATAAACTCCGGCTTGCAGAGAAGATTTTGGAATTAAAGAAAAAAACAAGCACTGATATTCTCATATTGCATTTCTAAGGTTCCACTGTTTCATTTGATTACTCATTCATGCAGAGATGAGCCTGTCCTGCCCAAAGGGAGACAAGGTCACTACTACACCTTATACAAGTACAGTAGAGTGGAACTTGGCTTTATGTTGTTCTCTGGAATTTATTATCACTGCTGTGACCGTTGTTGGAAACCTACTATTCCTAGTTTACCTCCTCAAATGCAAGCATTCGCCAACTCGATTGATTCTCATTACTCAGTCCTTTACAAATACATTTTTCGGTTTGATTGGGTGCTCTTCTCTCCTTGTATTTCACCTTCAAATGATGGCAAGACAGTGCACCTCGACTGTGTATAAATTCTACAAGTCCTTTTGCCATTTTGCGTTTCTGCAAGTTCTGCTGACACTCATTACATCTTCCCTTGAAAGACTGATGATGACTTTTGAGCCTACTCGAAAGTGCCTCAAAACGTGGGGAGGACATGTCTTTTGTTTTGTTGGTCTACTGATAACTTGGACGTTCACAGCAATCTACATGTTCCTTGGCAAAACAGGAATTATTTCTTCAAAGTTGTTTGGTTTAATTTGCACAAACATTATAATGAGCACCTGTATATCCATGCTGGTATTTTATTTTGTTATATTTGTGCTCATGTATATCGGCAGGAATGAGGTCCGTCCCATTGAAAACAAAGATGAAGATGAAAGAGGAGAAAGAGAGAAAGAAAAGAAAACTACATACCTAATGTTCTTTCTTACCATAACGACAATTATAGCCTTCTCGTTTCGTTATGTCCGGAAGTATTTCATTTTCCCTGAAATTGGCAAGACAAGGAAGGATCTATATTTTGTTGCGTGTCAATGGATTGACATAATCTTTTACCTTCAAGCCATGCTACATCCATTTATTGCCTATGCTAAAGAAGCCGACTTCAAAACAATGATACACGAATCCTTTTCCTTTATATTAGGAAAATATGTTAAAGACAAAATGATTTCCATCGCATAGACACTTGCGTACGTTAAAATGCAAACTGCTGTTGTTCTTATCGAGATGGAATTAGTATTACGAAAGAAAACATAACCACTGTATGGCTCAGTCATTCTTACTGTCAGTAATGGCTCATATAAATGATACATTGAAGTTGGGTAGAAATCTCAAATTTGGTTTATATACTCTGATAAATACCACCTTCACATAAAGATCCTTTTTAGTGATTGTGTGATTTTGCCCATAGAATGATATGAATATTAAACTGTAAGACATATTTTGTGACTGTGGATTCAAAATAACATAGCTGTGGTGTACAATTCTGATGAGATTCAGTCCAATTATTTCGTTCCTGCAGGAAAAAGTTATCCTCCTTACTTGGATGATCTAGGTAGCTCCAAATAACTTGATTTATTTTATAGTGGAATTGTATCCGCTATTTTGAATATACAGGAAATGGCACCAAGAGTGGAAGAACAAACGAAATTGTAGACCGCTAACGTTTTCTTTTACTGTAGTGAAAACTGCTTTCAAATGTAGGAAGCTTATTAGAACCGACACAAGAAGAGAATGGTAACTGTAGACCAGCACTCTTTTAGTTAGTGCAACTGGATTGCACTATATGCTGACCACACATAAGACTTTATTTGTTGAGGATTTATTCTTGATGAAGGTGGCCAATGGAGGATTCAAATAATTGTAAAAAATGCTTGATGAACCTGATGTGTTTTCAGTATCGACAACTTTCTGATGTTTTCTTCAAAGGAACAACTCAATAAAAAGTTTGGTTGCTTTTACATCGTTATCGACAATTATGTTAACCTTTTAGGCGATGCCATGTTAATATATAGTTTTGAATCACTTCTCAATAGAATCAGATAGTTTAGAGTAATTGG
>JAAAKM020004397.1:0-11739 GCA_010016025.2 Alatinidae sp. Z8VKAUB7J3 | reverse complement strand
TGAGGTCATTGATTTGTTGACGTCATCGACTAGTCGAGTTCATGGCTACTCAAGATCATGACTCGTCGACTAGTCGAGATGTTGAGGTCGTCGACTAGTCGACTAGTCGAGGTCGTCGACTACCTATGAAGTCGTCGACTACCAAATAAGTAGTCGACTAGTCGACTAGTCGACTAGTCGTGGACAGCACTAGTTAACACCATGTTAACATGATGTTAACACCATGTTAACATGATGTTAACACCATGTTAACATGATGTTAAACAGAGCCCAAGATTTTGAGTTCAGGTTAACAGGCTGTTAACATTTTCTTTAACACTAACACATAACACATAACACACATCGAATTCTGACCTCACTCATTGTCTTGCTGTGATGAGCAGTGAGGAGAGCAAGCTGCCGTCTGATATTCTATCTAACAATGCAGAAGTTGATAGTACAATAGAGGTGTGCAAAATGTGATTGGCATATTAATGTGTACCTCCAGTGGTCAGAAATATTTTGACATTTTGTTTGTTTTGTAATAAGGGATCGAAGTGCTACTTTGGTTTTTGCTGTACATGTACATGTAAGAGAATATATATACATGATTCTTTAACAAAGTTCTTTCAGAATGGATACAGTATTTTAAAAACTTCATTAGTCACCACTGCCTAATATCACCATTCTTCTGACTTATTTAAAGATGATTATATAGTCACAGACTTGTATCACAGCTGATTTCTATTTCTAGGACAAACAAATTTCCTTTTTCATATAACTAAATTCCAATTCTGTAACCAAATCTATCTATCACTTACATAGAATCCCCTGATGCTGGAGGCCATTTTCTGGGTTACTTCTGATCTTACTGCACAGGTTTAAGGTACGGTACCTGCTGTATGCTACTTGTAAACAAGACCCAAATGACTCAAGCGATAAAATGAAGGTTGCTTTTTACAGAGGTCACTTTTGAAAAGGTTGAAAGATGATTGACATGATAGCATAAATATAGTAGCTCAGACTCTAACTGCATAGTCTTAATATACCAGTACCTATAAAGCATGTAGATAAACGTATGGTCAGCAAGTGTAGCAGTAAGGTAAAACATATGATATGACATGCTGACATGTTATAAATGGATTTAAGAAAAAACTGAATGTTTCCAATTGATGCAGTCTCCTGGAAGATCGAGGAGAACATGGACGACAAAGTCAAATGGTTGATCTGAAAAAAATATATAAAATGAAGACCAAGCTTCAAAATTTAAATCTTAAAACTGACCTTCTTAACAATTGTTTGATGTCCTGTTTTAAGAAATATATCATCAATGATGGTTTTGTCTGAAAAAGAACAAAGAGAGTTTACTTTTTAATTCTAACGTAATTATCCATACCTATAACACTAATATCCCATTAATGTGGTAGGTCAGGGCAAACCAAAACTTCGGACTGGTAAGTGGTGAACATACTAAGTAGGCCTATAGGAAATGTAGGCCTCTTCAAACAAATTGCAGTTCGCACTAAGTACCCCATAGTTGACTACACTTACGAACAAGCTAGGTCAGAGAGCTTGGGGGGAAGGGGGGGGGGGAGGCAACTAATCAGCTGATGAACATTGGTTTAATTCACTTAACTAAAAATTATTATATATAATTGTGGAACATGTATGAAGATGTAAAAACACATAAATATATAATACATAATAGGCTCTATAACACTGAAATATAATACACCTCATAAATTATATTTTAAAACAAGGAAATTAGTAATATTTTTACAGGGGGCGGCCAAAACTTTACAAGAGGGGGAATGGCCCACTGATGCCTCTGGATATGTATCTGAATGGCATACCGGCTCAATTACAATATTGCACCTAAGTAAAGCGCAAAGATCAAGACTGAGATGTGGCTAAATACTTAGGCTTCGCTTCGCCACAATTTGAGCTGAGCAACCTGTTCGAAAACAATTTTTTACAAAAGAAATCAAATCCTGCTACGTAGTTATAGAGACGTATAAATATATTTACAAAATATGCCCTTAATTCTGCACACATATACCTTGGTCCTTCCGAATCGTGTGTTTTCGACCGATATTTTACTTTTTGACAACTGATGCTGTTGTTTTTAAGTGTAACTAACAGGAATCGGAATGACGTGTACAGTAATATTATAATACTAAAGAAACTAAGTTTAATACTCACGCTTTAAAGTCTCCACTGCCAGAGCATAAAGCTTTTTCTTTCTCTTGTAGGTATCTTCGAAGCACAGCCTCTTAAGCGTACCTTCTTTTTTGAAAGATCTTTCGAGCACTAGAGAAGCTCTGAAGTACGGATCATTACAACTGTCCGCCATGCTGTCGAATCTACACATTTCCAAGAACTCCGTTCTATGTAGGAAACACGAAATCATAATAGTGACCTTAATGAGGAGGAGAACGCAGTATGGCGGAAGTAGAGAAAGAATAGTCATTACATTCTTTCAACGCGAACGAGAGCAGGAGTTCGAACCGCCAAAATATAAAGAAAAAATATTAGGAACAGTTCCAAACCTCTCTAACAAGTCATAAACCTCAAACTATATAAGAGATTATCAAATCTTTTGGGATTATCTCATTGTAAAGTGCAGTGTGACTATGCATAACGGTTTTTCTTTCATTTTCTAAATATTGCTTTCTTAAGAGAGTAAGATGACAATTTTTTAAAATAAAACAATGCTCTATTTATTTTGCATAATTTCCTGCAGCATAATATTTTAGTTTATTTATAAACTAACATTTCAAATCCTCTCTTCTCGATGATACATGATATTTTTGTTCTGCTCGTACTGTCACTTGTACAGCAACAAAATTCTGGATCATAGAATAGAACAAGGACAGAAATTCCTATCAATGCTTTTGTTGCTGATTTCTTTATTTTGCGCGTGCGTGAAAATGCACACTGCGAACTGGACCAGTGGTGTTTGTACGCAGTGTACAAACGTACACTTTCTCTCTTCTTTCTCTCTTCTTTCTCGTACTCGTACTCCCCTTTTTTCTTCTTCTTCTCCTTCTTCTTCTTCTTTGTCATCTTCTTCTTCTTTTTCTTCTTTTTCTTCTTCTTCAAGTACCATATCCAGCACGAGCACCAGTGCCCATGAGCACCCTGTAGTGTGACGGCATCCGGCCAGCTTTTAGCACGTCGTTGCTAATGACGCGTGTAACAACACCACTTTGTAGGAGACTGTTTTTGAGCGTATTGAGTGAAGACAAGAATTTAATGGAGAACATATTCAAAGTCTATTTTCTGTGATATACATCCTTGGCGATACTAAAGATCAAGTGGATCGGTGAGATCGTTTTAATCATTATATATTTGTTAAATTAGAGACACTATTCACTTTACTTTACAACCCTCTGCCTTCTGTCTTTTGCCATGCAGAATATTCCTCACGCACTGACGTTTACCAATCTACTCAAAATAATTTTGCATGTCATTCCCTGTCTTCCTTTGTACCATCTGTCCTCTATTTTACCTGTAAGTAATACGTTCTCTGACCTGTATTTTCCCAAAATGTATCCTAAAAGTTGCTATGTTCTCAATAAATAATCTCTCCTTAGCATTCGTCGATAGAGCGACATTAGCTCCCAATCATCCACCAGAGGACAGCTACACTGAACCTCCTACGCCCTTAGTAGGGTCTCGAGTCACAGGAACTCGACATATGTAACGACGATATTGTTCTATGTAGTTGCACTTCGCGCTACTTACCAACATACATTAATAGCTTTTTCATTTATTACGCCCATCGAAAGTTGTATTCTAAAAGAAGTGTTGAATTATTTTACGATTAAGCAGAATCAAGGCAGTTTAGACTACTAATTTCCAGAAAGCAAATCCTGAAGCTCAAACAGAAACTAAAACGTGGCTGAAAGGTCGGATTTGGCCCACGGGCAGGAGGCTGTCCGTGCTTGTAATTGGACATAGCGGCGCCGAATGTCAACCAGAGTTGTAATGGACTATAGCGGCCCACAGACGCTCAATAATATTGGCGATAATATTGATGGGCACTTATTGATAAAATTTTGCTTCCCTCACAGACTATCAAATGTTATTGACAATACTAGATCATTTCACTAATGTGATTCGTCATGGACGGAGTAGTAATTCTCGCTCTCGGTATTTCATTGAAACGAAATCCAAGTACAAGAAGAATGGAACCAACTAAATTGGCAAAAGTGCTCTTTAGAAAGAGTTAAGTACGGGCAAACAGTAATATGATAATTGGAAGCTATGATAAACTGTCTTAGGTCGTATATACACCCTTTTTTATAAGAAACTACCTCAGCGTCCAGCCCTCGAAGTTTCTTAAAAAATTGACCTTTTGAACCCTCAAAGTTTCTTAGCAGTTTATTATTCTCTGGTACCAAATAGAAGGGGGTGGAATACGCAGAGGGGGGCTAGTCGCAATGCTGTTAGTAAATTCACACTTCATTTAGGGTACCCTCTGTTCCAAGTTAGCTTATTCATGAAATAACCCGTTATCAAACTGTCTAAACCGCTTTCAGAGATTCTTTAGGTTTCTTAGAGCAGTGCCATCCAGCCCTCGAGTTTCTTAAGTTTTGGTGAGATTGAGCCCTGGTTTCTTATGAACTGGTGTAAACTGGTTATAAATTAGTGTAAAGGTACGCTTTTTACCCCCACAATTTGCTATCTAGATACTGGACTGACAAAATTCATATGCAATGATCCTTTGACTCAATAGCAGAACCTTAAAAAGCATCATACAGTGATGACATTATCAAAATTTGCTAGTCCTTAAAATCCTGCCCCTTTCAATCGTCGTGAAAATTGATTAAATTAAAATATTGAGCAATACATTGATGAGGGGTTACAAAATGTTCAATAATATGGACCAATCGTCACGAAATACGGATTTTGATTTCGTCAATATGATGCATAATGCATCATCGCCTACAGAAGATCAATAACGTTGTCAATATTTAGTCTCTTCAGTATTACTGTCAATGTACTTGAGTGTTTGTAGGCCACTTAAAGAAAGAATTGCTAAATTCTTAAGCAAATTATAAGCTGACTACCCCTTTTCTATCAGACCATTCAGGGTGGTCAACTCTTAAAAGTTTGAAAAAATGCTTTACAGAGAAACGATATGAAACCTTAATCTGGTTGATATTCTAGTTCAGAGATATGTTCCTAGATCAAAAATTGAAATGGAGTCATTAACAGACAGTAAAGAGAACAAAACTTCCAGAATGTCATCTGCAACATTTTATGCACTGATCATAATATTTACATCCCTGCAAAGTATGGCATGTTCTTAATATAAGTACAACGTATGCCCAGTGCCAGTTTTAGGGGGTGCCGACTGTGCCGCGACACAGGGCCCCGCACCTAAGATAGAAATTTGGAGGCCTCGCACAGCTCAGTGAAGCCCCAAAAAATTCGACCTATTTTTACAAGGACTAAAAAAGGCCCCCAAAATCACTCAATGGCACCGGGGCCCCTCTTGTCAAAACCGGCACTGCGTACGCTTTCTCTTTTTTACGACAATTTTACGTTTTTCGTTTCAAACATGTTCGTTTATATAAGCTTAGTTTCTATTAAGAAATACGTGTAAGCAACATAACGTGCGGCTATGCAGTTAAACTCAGTCAAAATGTGTACCAAAGGTCAATTACCAACAAAATTACGATAGCATCATCGAAAAGACGGGATTTGAAATGTCAGTGTTGAAAAGAACACTAGAGAAATAGAGTAGGCTTTCTGCTTTGAATGGGCTTCAAACAGTACGATGGGGCGAATGGCAGTCCTTCATAGGTCAGGTCACATGGCGTAGAGAGACTGGTCTCCAATTGCGTTTAGCTGGATGTCCATTTACACTGGTGGATGATTGGGAGCTAATGTCGCGGCTAGAGAAATTGAGTATGTTAACATCGCAGGTTACCTAGCTCAGTTGTTAGAGCGCACAGCGTGAAAGCGTGGCTCGCTTCCAGGTGTTGACATATTTTCAATTTCTCTAGTGTTCTATTCAAAATTAAAATTACGACAATAAGACAAATGGTGTTATGTTGCTTCGAACGTTTGGAAGAGTACGCGGTAGAGACAAACTCTGTATGGGAGACATTTACTGTATATACCTAAGACATCGGCTTGTTTTTGCTTTCATATCATATGACTTGGAAAGCCTTGGAGTTTCCTTGTTCTTACTGCCATCTTCTTTAAGTAAATTTTTGAGGAAAGATTTGTAAAATTTCAAGCCGAGGAAAGGGTAACCATTTTCTGTCCTGTTACTCAACCCATTTACTGTAAGACTGTGGCCCTTAAGCAGGGGTACGTGTAGGCTCTGAGGGAGCAACGTATTAAAACAGAGAGTAAGACACATGGCCCAACAACACATTCAGAAAATCGAGCTTTTAAGAAGAGATCTTCAGACTGTTGACACCCTAAAAACTTTTTGATTTTCTGAAGCTCCAAACTGGAATGATACGAGTATGGTAAAACGGCTCCGGTACTTACATTCCAATACTAAATATACAAATGCAATCCTTGGCCAAACACTACACAACATGGAGACTCCGTGGTATGTCCTCTGGTCGCTGTAATGTGTAGGTACGGTTGTACTTGTAAAGACTATGTTTGCATTCAGTTAATTTGTAAATACCACATCGATACGTTTATGGCATTTTATTTCATGAGTTGTCATCATTTCGTTTACTTCCTAGGTCATTTTACACTGGGGGTCCAGACAATATTTTTGAACTCTCGGGGGTGCAAGAAATTAGATAGGTTAAGAACCGCTCTTCTAAGTGATTAGGGCAGTGAGGGCGGTACTACCCTCTGGAGTTCTTGAGAACATTCACAAGGGTCCTGTAAGAAGGCAGGTGATAGGTGTTAGTTTACAAAGAGGGGGCAGATTTATCATCTTATATTTTAATTTTGTTATTAATCATAAATGCTTGCTTCTAGTGCTAAAATATCTGCTGACTTCAATTTTTAGTTGATGAATTGCTAGTTAAAGCCCTACAATTGTTATACGTACGTATCTGGGGCGGGGGAGGGGGGCTTATGACGTGTCTCAGAAACTAAGGGGGAGGCAGTACTGGACGATTAAGAACCACTTCATTAGAGCGAGCAACACCATACTCAATCCAGACTTTTACTTCTAGTGGAAAGGGGCAAAATCAACATAGTTCAAACACAACCTTCGGCAATAAAAAAGTACCTTTTCCTTGCTTGGTTCGAATATACGTATTTCTGAATATTGCGCTGGGTGACGGATTCATTTTACTAAACGTTTTCGCCACACACTGGTCACTCGATACACTTGCTGTGACTAGTGAATGGACAAAACGTTTAGTAGAATAAATCCATTACTTAACACAATATTGAAACTTGGTACTACTAACTCTCGTTAAACCTATTTCAGAGCAAAGAATAAAGTTTCCTAGTTTACATAGAGCTAACGATTCCAATAGTTTATCTGTGGTACAAAACAAGAATAGGTCTACTGCATGAAATAGCAAAATCATAGTGTTTTTAAAGCTCTTTTTCGACACTCCCGAGAGAAAAATCGTCAGAAATGATTTAGGACGAAAAACACGACCGTTGCTAAGCAAGGCGAGGCCGTCACTCTGCCATAGGGCAGCACTTACCTTAAAACTCAAGACTGGGCCAAAAATTACACGGACGATTCCTTCCGTATAATAAGCAAGGCCAGGTCTACATTTCATTTGGCCGTTCTGGAGTCAGTCCACATTAAAGCAAGGAAGCCTTTGCTATGCAGACAAAATAATTCGTTTCCTCATTGGGCCTATTTACTTAATCTAGTTGTAGTGGAAGCTGATTGGCCTAAAATACAAGCCATTCTGGCAGTCTATATTCAGGTTGGCTCTTTTAAAAGTACATTTAGATCTATTCTCGCGTACGTTTTCTCTCGACCATTTCTGACGTTTGCACTCTGAGGAGTGTCAGAGGAAAAATTCTTTTCATTGTGGTTTCGCTATTTCTTGCAGTAACCTTACGATTCGTGTTGGATGGCCACATTACACAATCATCTCTTTATCAAAACTCATACATAAAACTTCAGATTGCACTTCTTTCCTTCTCTTAAGGCCTGTATGCATCTGTTTATTTTGTCCATTAGTTGATCTGGGTTACTAAATTTGTACAAAAATAGCAGCAAGTTCATATCGTAAATATACAAGTCTAGCCTGCCAAGTGTTCTGTACTCATCTTCCAGTTGTAAGTAACTATCTAGAAACTGTGTCATAGACAAGTAGCCACTTTCCAACACTTGTTTTGTGTGCGCTTTCATGTCCATTATCAACTTCTCCCCACAACAAATTTCTAAAAAAGAAAAAAAGGAAAAGATAAGCAATCGACATTTTGGGAGGCATGGGCACTGATTTCCGATGAGATGGTTAAGATACTGACAAGTGATGAAAGAGAAAAACCCCAAGAAAAGAAGTTCACATCGCCTGACTATATTATCTTTCTCTACGTGGGCTTTCATGGATGATGGAGCCTGAAGCTCTCTTCTCTGGCACCAGCTTTAAAGTCTGCCCATCGTGTTACTCGTTCTTTAATAAAACTCCACCAACTCACTGGGGAGGTTCGTAAGTGGAGGCCTTCAACTGACACCGTACTTCCTTGCCCCGAAATGCTACTCTGTGCAATTTTCATTCTTCTTTTTGCTTCCCTTACGGCTAAAACCTAAGCTACTGATAGTAACTGGTTCCTTGCAGCTAGGCCCTCCACTTAAATTGCCCCATATCAGTGCCTTACTTTTTCCTAGCTCTTAACACTTCTGTGGCATTTTAGCCTTGTTCTGAGCGATATCCTTAAAACTTTTATTTGTACTAACACATTAGTTATAGGTATTACTTCTGGTCGAGGTATTCAAGGCATATACAGGCTACTATGTAGGACTTTAGTGTCCAGTTTGCCTAAGGGTCAAATTAACGGATTCGCGAATGGCGATTCGCGATAGGTTTCTTGAAAGGTGCTATCAAAAATTTTGTTTACCTGACAAAAGTGCGATTGAAAATTCCGCCAAGATTACAATCCCCAATAAAACTTGTTAGTTTGAAAAATTTCAAAGTACTGGTATCCATTTTTAAAATTATCGCTTACAATTTATCAAGGTTCAGCAGAATTAAAGCGCTTGCAGAGTCAGTAAAATGACGCCGGGGGAGGGGTGGGGGGAGGGGTAGCGCAAAGAACAAGTTACACTAACTGAAACACAAATTTGAAATATTATTGTCTCAAAATTGGTATATGAGTACACGCCCTTCCCTGCAACCTGCATTCCTTAAAAGGTGAAAAAAGTAAATGTAAAACTTGCCTTTAGTTAAATAATCACGGTTTATTTCCAATGAAGCTTTTTTCTTTCTAAAACTTTGAGTTACGCGTTACTCTAACAAAAACAGTAGGTCTATTCTTCCTTAGCAACTTACTTGTTATCAAACGCTCTTTGGCTACTGGGTCCCCTTGCACAGCCTTTTGAACTTCAATGCCAATTTCCGTGATCACTCCAATTAACTTCATGAACAGAACTTTTTCATTGGCTAAGCCTGCACAGAACAGTAAAAAAGACCAAATATAATCTGAAGCGCCATATACTGGACGAATCTAGTCTGAAGTGTCAGGAGGGCAAGGGACAGTAAGGTAAGAGATAAAAAAAGGAATGTTGGCACATATTGAGAGAATCTCAGGAAATCGTGGCAGCTAGATCACTCTGCCCTTTAAAATGCCTCATCCTTTACTTACGTCCTCTGCAGAGGATTTATCTCTGGCAAAACTGGCATTTAGTTTCTGGCAAACCTGGCATCAAGAGCTGATTATGCTCCATCATGCCGCTGTACTCAGAGACACGAATGAGTGTCATATGCTGCTCTCTAAGAACTTCCCACGGATCATTTTCCTTAGTTTCTTGTCAGAATTCTGACGTAGTAAAAGTACCCAATATAGTTACTCTCCATTAGCCTTCAAAGGAACAACACCTTGTCGCCTTTCCACCAATATTTCACTGGACGCGCACTGCTTTGGCACGTAATAAATCTTTATAATCGACACTAAGTGGTAAAGAAAAAGTACAATGCGAGTTTTCATCGAGAATATTCCAGAAAAGAATAACAACGATTTGCGCTAGAAATCTTTATCTCCCTACTCTTAAGCCACTGGGCAAGTTAAATTTGGATGAATTTATCCATCTATCTGAAAATACTTGAAACTGTGTTACACACAAATTTCAAAAAATTCTTCTTTATAAAAAAAACCCTAAAGAGAAGACGAACAGTAACTATATTTTTAATCTTCTCATTTGGTAGTCCAATAACAAAAAAAGCCCTCCTGAAGACATAATCTACATCACTTTTGAAGAGATGTATATACTGCCTCGTTTTCTCCCGATGCCATTCTTTAAGCGTATTCCAATATAAACAAACATCAAGTACATACGCTATTAGCAATAGTTGCCTTCGTAGCAATGGAGTTAAATTTACCTTCTTGGTCAAACCAAACAGAACTCTTTGAAGGTCCACAAACTGCCATTGAAACAGGGCCGTCTTTAAAAGAGAAGAAATTTTGTTCGTTCCAGAAGTCCGGGTCTTGGCGCTCTAACTGTTTTATGGTATCATTTCTTCGATTGACACTACTCCATTTGAAATCGCATCCACTACAATGAATCACTTCTTTGTACACATCTGCTTTATGGAATCCATAAGCTTTCTTGCCAACAGTGAAAAGACTTTGCACCTGAAATAATTGAAGACAAAAGTGCAAAGCACAAGGCACTTTGGTGAAACATAATGTGGCAAAATAATTTCGGTGCATTCTATTGGTATCAAATTGTCTTCTCTGCTGCCATATAAGATATGCAGATGACAAAACATTTGTCTAAAGCATGTTCCACCTGCTACAGTTGTCTACACCTCAACTCTATGAAGCTTCTTATAAGAATGGTCTGAAGATCAACAGAAATAAATGCACAGTCATCAGCAAGAATCAAACTTGCAGATCGCTATCAAACTTGCAGATCGCTATAGAGGGCCTCAGTATTGAAGAGGTAGAAAGATTTACCTTCTTAGGTTCTGTAGTACTGGGTACCTCCCAAGAGGCCAACAGGGGTGTCACTTACCTATGTAGCTTTCAGAAAACTAACCCCCAAAAATGGTAGTTTAAAGTCTCTCAATAAAAGCTTAAGTTAAGACTATATGATACCCTTATTGTCCCAACTGGAATATATTCATGTGCGATGTAGACCCTCACTAAAAAGAACAATCAAAAACTGCAAAGATTGGCCTAAAGAAAGAAGACGCAAGGAACGATCAAAATGGAGACAAAGAATGGTAAAAATTTGGGAACCAAACAACCGATGGGAAAAGGTCGTCTATAAACAATAGATGGATGGGTGGATAAAATCCTGCAGGAATTTGAGAACAACTGCCTCCTACATGACGAAGAAGAAGAAGAGAAAAAAAGGAAGAAGTAGTAGTAGTAGTAGTAGTAGTAGTAGTAGTAGTAGTAGTAGTAATTAGTAGTAGTAGTAGTAGTAGTAGTAGTAGTAGTAGTAGTAGAAGTAAGAGTAGTAATTTAATATTGATAGAAGTCGTATTACTAGTAGTAGTGGTTATAGTAGTAGTAGTGGTGGTGGTGGTAGTAGTAGTAGTAGTAGAAGTAGAACAAGAAGAACAAGAACAAGAACAAGAACATGAAGAACAAGAAGAACAACAACAAGAAGAAGAACAAGAAAACAAGAAGAAG